>JAANSK020294534.1:0-10304 GCA_011763485.2 Isoetes engelmannii
CCCAATACAAACCTTCATATGCCGCCGCCACATTCGTCAAAATGTTCCTTCCGGGAACAAACCCAGACTGAACCCTGCTAATGGAGGAAGACAACACCGGTTTCAACTTCTCTGCCAGGGCTTTTGCAATGATCTTATACACAGAAGATAACAAGGAAATAGGCCTCCAATCACTGATGGTGGAAGGCTGCTTCACCTTAGGTATGAGGGAGATACAAGCGGTATTCAAAATCCTATCAAGTTGCGAGGACTGTAACAGCTCCAGATAGACTTGATAGACCGACTCACCTGCCCACTCCCAATAAGTCTGGAAAAATTCAACCGGAATACCATCCAACCCGGGACATTTGTCCTTCGCCATACACATGCATGCCTCGGCAAGATCCTCCCTCGAAAGTTGCCGCTCCAGGGCCTCCCGCTGTTGAGGAGAAATGGAGGGCTTGACAACAAGCTCCTGCATCACATGCTCGTAGGGAAGCGCCTGTTGTGCGAAAACCCCCGAGAAGTGGGCGTGTACATACCTCCGTAAGTCAACAGGGTTTTCCAACTGTATTGGATTTATTTAACATAATAGACAATGTATTATATGTATTTCACATGTGTAGGTTGTAAATTAGCTAATGTGAGCTAGCTTTGCTTTGAACCTTTTGGGTCATGTCACATGAATGTTGAAGTCTCCAAGTACTATTGTGGCAATGTTTGGATGCAAGTTATGGAGTGCTTATATAATGTCGGTGATGGGACAAATGAGTTTGGAGACTTGAAGAGGTTGAGAACGTAAAATTCTTGGTTAGTGAGTTTTTGTATGAAGTGTGCTTGTGTCGCTAGTGTGTTGTATATGGGGAGATGGGTATGGTGTTTGATTGCAAGCAAATGCCTATTATTAAATAGAGTTGCAATTCTGGGGCTACACATGTTATGGACGCAAGAGTAATATAGGCGCTGTAATAGGCTAGCTTGTGTACCTCGTGTTTCTTGTAGGCATATAAGAAAATGAAGTGATTTGTTTGTCTGCAAAGGTGTCTTCTATATTGGTTGTGGCAGAAGAGGAGTTTAATGTGGTGATGACTATGGTGTTTGCCTTCAAATAGCATAGGTTTGGCATTATATGATCCAAATCGAATGTCAGTGTAATTGTTCCATCTCTTCTGCTATAAGGCTCTACTTTGATGTTTTTGCTAGAATCATGTCTTTCTTTTCACTACAGTTCAGACAAACTAGAAGATCATGTTTATGTCCTCTATCCATTGTTTGTGTCTAGCATAACAGAGCTCTAATTTAAGCATCTTTCACATATCATTAGTTCAGCTTATAGACCCCATCTACAACACAATTGCAAGAGGAACCTACAGTGCGTTAGCACATTATTTAATTGCTAAGATCATGTCAGGGATATAAGTAAAAAATTTGATATTAGTGCGATACCACTCTAACTATATACATGCAAACAACGTGCAAGAATATAAAGAATTGATCGAATGGACGCAAGTAATCTAGTAGTTAAGCCTAGCATATCGTTCCTTTTATGTAAGGAGAATGTGAGATATTATCTCCACGTAAATGTTCATTGCCTAAAATATATAACCAAAACTATATTTTCTTACTAAGTCTACAAATAGTGTCCTCTACCATAAGAAATCCTTTCGAGGCGGTATATTTGGCAAAATGTATCATGCTTTTTTTTTGTATATATGCCAAGATCAAGTAGCTTTACTTACACTATTTGTAAACTTGTGACATTCCACAATGTTGAAGGTATTGGACCTTGAAACGCATTCCCATATAGCCTCCTAACATGGTTTACGTATGTCATGATCTTCAATGGACATGCTAACAATATTATAGTAGTTTAACTCACAGTTTAATAAGAGGCATATTTGCAAAAATATCTGGAATTGGTCCACTGAAGTTATTGTTGTTCCCATAACTAAAAATAGAAAAAGTTAACATTTTTCTTTAAAAAAAAAGCAGTAAAATCTAGTTTTTCCAGCAAGGATTTGATGAAAGTAAATAATGGTTATAATTGTCATGTATATGGTTTTTGTTAAAGGGTTTAAAAGGTTGAACAATAATAATGATTTTAAGTATAATTTGGACAAAACGTTGAGTCAATTAAACTCACGAATATGTGAGCAACTTGTAGGAGACCAATTGGTTGATTACATCTAGCATTAGGATCATAAAGGCTAGGAATAATCAATAAGGTACATTAATATACAACGCAGTAAAACTTGAGAATAAAATTTCACAAAGATGTGCAGTAACATCAATGAGGTCCAATACCATAGATTAGGGAGGTAGGTTAGATCAAAATAATATTTGAGGACCAAGGATTAAGAGAGAATAACTTTGATATTTTTACATTGAAAGTGTTTGACATTTACATTCACATAAGAGTGAATAGACTGATAATCTAATCATGCCAATATACAAAACCTACAGAAACACATCTTCTTTGTTCGACAGAATTATATCTGTTGCATAGGTGGCGGATGACATCCACAATTGCCTAAGATATGATATAGAGCTTTTAACAATGAGGTCTCAATCAACTGTATCCATGGATCGTGACTACTAATCATGACTTGTCCCATCTATGTGCTTGAATCGAGATAGCTCGGTTGGTGTCGGATCGTAAAACATTGTTGAACGCAGCAGGAGGCCAAGTTTGCTGTAAAGAATCGAGGATTGGAAGCTGCAGATAATTGAATATCAGCTTACAACAATGGTCTTGGTTTCTATAGAATTGCACCTATTTTATTTGATTGATCTGACAAAAAAAAAAAGAGACTGAGATCTTGTGAGTCAGGCTGGCTCAGATCTGTGATTGATTCGATCAAATAGAGACATGCAAAGACCTTTTGCTGCAAGAGAAGTTGCTAGCTTGGTGTTGCTTTGTTTGCTTAGCGTTAAGGTAGCTTGTTGTTTGGATTGCATCAGAGAATTTCTTCCAAAATCCATCTTTTGGTATCAGAGCTATCCAGTAAGCCATTATGGCTTCCGAATTGGGTGCATCAATTCAAACGCCCAATTCACCATCGATTCTATCCTCTATTGACATATTTAAAGGAGATTCATGATTTCACATATGGAAGTCGGGAATGATTAATGTAATTAATGTAGAAGGGCTATGGAATGTCATAGATGATGGTCTTGGAAATGCTAACTGACAAAAAGAAGAGAATGCTATCTCAAGAAGAGAGAGAGGAAAGCAAAATCGCTTATTACATGTAAGTTAATCGATGATATTGTCATGTCTGTAAATGAAACGAGGTCAAAGAAAATATGGAGGTATTTATTAGATCATTTTAAATAAAATTGCTTCGCAAATTAGTAGGCTAGATGTTGAATTGAGGGCTCGAAATATCAAACTGGAGAGGATTTAACATGTTCATTTTATAGATCACAAATACTTCTTTGATTTGAAAGGAGCTAGGGCTCTTTAGAGTAGATTTAAGTTTTAGCAATTTGTAGATTATTTTCGGATACAAAATTTGATTACATCACCACCCCTCAGTCGCAGTGTTGTAAGAGAAGAGAAGAAGCTGAGTAGATAATTCACACAAAAATAGATGAAAGAGAAACTAATCATAATAAATGTGAGCAATATGCTATATTAGCAACAAGGTCAGAACAAAATTTTGCTAGGCGTGGCAGAGGAAGGCGAGGCGATAGACGTATTGGATCCTACTCTGGATGTGGTAAATTTAGTCATTTTAAAACATAGAACTAACTTGCTTTTCTTGCGGCGAGAAAGGGTATTTAGCTACTAGGTGTCCAAAAATTCAAAGAGAAGAGCCAACTAAAAGAAAAAAGCCTGCCATTGGTCATATAGTGGAAAAGGAAGAGGAGGAAGGAGCTAGTAATGCTTCATGCATCAAATGGGATTAATATTGCTCCAGAGCTGAGAAATTCATAGTTGACTCTGGCATTGGTTGATAGACAGTGTAAATATTCTTTCAAAGCATGTACTAGTTGCAAATGGACAAAAGCAAAAAGTTGAAGCCTGTGGGGAGCTATACCTTATTTAAAAAAAAGAACTTTGTTTGCTTAAAAATGTTTTGGTGGTTCTAAGAGTTATTAAAATTATTTTAATGGCAGATCTTGTTGATCAAAGATATAATGTATTATTTGACAATAACTCATATAGATGATGTTGAATGATGTAGTAAGTTTTGAGGCTAAACGTGTTTGGAATTTGTTCGTGCTAGAAGTAAATAATTTGTCATTAACAGTATGACATAATAGATTAGCACGTACTCACTTCAACAATTTAAAGTTTATGAAGAAAGAAGGCTTGGTTAAAGTGGATGATTAAAAAGAAAAGGAGCTTTATGATGCTTGTATGTATGGAAAGTTCAGATGCTTGTATACATGGAAAGTTCATTCGATTGCTAAACCAAGGAAAGCGAGCAAAAGGGATACTTGATTTGGTTCATACAGACTTGTCCAATCTTAAAGTTGAAAGTAGAAGTCATAAAGGGGACTTTATAGCCTTCATTGGTGACTTTTCTCGAGAAGGTGATGTGTATTTCTTAAAAAACAAGGATGAAGCATTTAAAGCCTTTCAACATTTTCTAGTAAAGGTAGAACGTGAGATAGGGAGAAAACTTAAATGTCTTAGGTCAGATCGTGGGGGAGCACTTACATTCATTCGTAAGCTATTCGATGGCTATTTTGAGTATGTCCTTTCTATTTATAGATATTAACTTTTATTTAACAGCTCCTCCTTTTAATACATGCATCCCTTAGGATTTGTACTCACAAGTACTTTAAGCTAGTAAGACGAACAAACTCTTTTGGAATCTCTCCTTCAAATCTATTGTTATCGACGTACCTGGAGAAAATTTTAGTGGTCAATATCAGATTATATTAATATTAAAGAAAACTTGCAATTCCAATATGCGTGGGAAAATATTTTGTAAAAGTGCAATTTGTAATAAGAAATTATGAGAATTCACTTTTCTTTTTCTTGGAATAAAAGAACCATCATGAATTAAGGCAAAAAACCATGTTCAGTATTGAAGCGTAAATCTATTTTAAAAAATGTGATTGACAGTTGTGGTGTTGATGGTGGTTAACATATTCATATTTTACTTCATATTTTCAACTATCTTGACGACATTAGTAAGCTAATGTTACTAATTAGTAGTGCTATATAAGTAGTGGATTGGGTAGAATTCATGAGAAGAGCATTTCATAGAGTATGATACACTAGTTGGTCCTAATTGAACATTGCAAATGCTTATTCTCCTCCTCTTTCTCATTGTTTTTGGTTAGCGTGCTCAGATTGATCGTTGCGAGCATCATTTTCTTTTCACTAAATTTATTCATTTTTTGTCATCTGTTGAAATTGGTTTTATAAACTACTTGGTTATTATCGACAAAGAAGATTGACTGAATCATAACTTGAAATTGCTGTTAAAAATTTAATTAATCAAGGATTACAGGATCCTTTTTTGTGATCCTTTGCATATTTGTTATACTTCCCCAAATCTTAAATATTTGTTAGAAATGTTCATTTCGTATTGAGTTCCAAAATCCGAACCATATGATTGAGAATTGACTGGAAGATGCAGACATTTTAGAGGTTTAAATTGTTTGTTTTCAAATTTTGTTTTTGTCTAAATCATAGACACTTTTAAGTTAAATAATATTCTCCCACGTATATGGATTTTAGTTCCATACAAATCCATTACATACTACATGATCAATCGGGTGTAGTTTTGCTTCTTCTTTCTTTTTATCCTTTTTTTTGTTTTTTTTTTGTTTTTTTTTGTTTGGGGGGGGGGGGGTGGTAGTCTATCATGTTATAGAGCGTTTGAGATACATGATGCACATAGTGAAACATTCATAAGCTATATGAGGAGCATCGCTTGCCACTTTTACATGTGTTTTTGGGGATAAATGATACCCATAGCATAGCGATATATGAGGAATGGTGTTATGTCCACCTCCTGATGACAGAGCCTTTACCATTTGTATTATGGATCCTACAAACCCATTAGGTGATCACTATAAAGAGCCTTCACTACAGATTAGCAGATCCATGGTTGTAGTCTTTGTAGCTTAACGAATGACACATTAAACATTATCGAGATGGTCAAAGTAAACCTCATACACACAATCCATTTTATACAAACACTGTAATACTATACATCAAACTATTGAATTATGACTATATATATTTTTTTGCTATCTTATCTCTATTATCACTCCATATTTTCTCTATACCAGTACCTGCGCACTCCTCTGTCCATGAAAAAACGTAGGCTAATAGCTTCCATTTGCACAAGTGGGCATCGCCTTCGTAATGAAACAGGGCGCTGGGCAAGGGAAGCACGTGAGGACAGGACTTGCCAGTCGTGCCATCAAGGGGACATTGAAGATGAACATCATGCTCCGTAAGCCTGCCCCTCGTATGAAAAGATTAGGGCGCAGTATCCACAACAGATAGTACCTAACCAGCCACTGCATCATCTGTTGAGCACCAACGCAGTGGGATCTCTTGGATCATACCGTCAGGAAGTCATGCATGAGCAAAATCGGCTCCGTCCTTCTGGGTCATGATGACATCTTGTTGCCCAGCATGTTTATTACTGCCAAAGTTTTTCCCTCTATATTCTCTCTCTACCTCATCTCTATTCTCTCACTATCTCTTCTCATCTATTATTTCTCTATTCTCTTCTCCCTACATGATCTCTCTTCTTTTTCCATAATTTTATCCCTTTACATTCTCTCGCTATCTCATCCCCATTCTCTTTTTGTTCTTTATCTATTCTCTTTATTTGCTTCTTCTTCTACATTCTCTCTTCTCTCTTTATTATTTTCTCTTTCTATATTCTCTCTACTTCTCTACTCTCTGCACAAAGTCAATTGATACAATCGGTACATGTTGATACAGGTTCAGAGTCCGCATGGGAGTCCCTTGTTCAGATTCTAGATGCCTATACCAGACATCCCGAAGTGGGTAGACAAGACCCTTATTCTAATCTATATGATGACATTCAACATTGTCAGCAGAGGGGACATGTTATGTTGGTATGGGATTTTAATGCCCTTTCCGCGGAGGCACAATTGACAAGGTTTAGCATTGACCACAAAGATGTGCTGCGGCTTGACATCGACGAGGATACATGGCCACAGACTTCAACAGACGATGCTCATCCTATAATACGGTTTGGAAGGCAGTTGCTCCAATTGAGTGACATTTTTCATTTGGTCATTTGTAATGGTTTTCTCTGCTGGCCAACCTCTTCTTCGTATACCTGTCATAAAGGCAACAATGGGGGAGGATCTAGTGTGGTAGACTATCTCGTTGTAGTTGTGCCTGATCTTCCTCTGGTCACACATATGCAAGTGGGAGTAGCTCAGAGAGATGAGGAGGTGGATACAGATAATCAACCCCTCTTCTTTACCCTTGATTGGCAGCCTCCCCAGGTCCACTTTGAATCCCCTATGTGCAAGCTACTTCATCTTCGGCTGGATTATCATAAGGCAGCAAATTATGTGCCCAGCTACTATTTGTGAAGCTTCATCCTATTCTGCAACTGCCCACTTTACAGCAACAACATGACCAACTTGTCACAGTGCTCTTCGCAGCAACAGAGAGACGTTTTGGGAGGAGGAGACACCCCAGGAGGTCTTCAAATATCTCTGGCCTTCCTCGAAATGTATGGTTTGACAATGAGTGTAAAGAGCTCAATCGTCACCTGAGACACGTGACTGACCCTGGAACTCGGCTACAAGTCACAAAGTACTATAAATCTTTTCTTAAGGGGAAGACGGCTCAGTACATGGCATATGATCAACAAGAAATGTTTTCTCTCCTTATCGGACTCTTGTGTATAAAACGCAAGAGTCCATTATTTTTGGATATCAGCACTAGTTATCAGTACTAGTACTGATAAGAAGTTATCAGTACTCCTCTAGTACTCAGTACGTCGACCAATTTTTATTTTTTTTAAATATATATGTGTGAAATTTTGACGGCGATAAGTCCGATAAGGCGGTTATCGGACTTTGCCTCTTACATCACCTCTGATAACAGCCTCGGCCCTAATGGGCCTCGGCTGTTATCAACCACGTACAGACTCGGCCCTAACAGGCCTCGTCCGACGTGTCCAAAATGCGTGACCTCGGCTGTACGTCCTCGGCCAGATGACCTCGGCCTTACTTGCCAAATATCTGGTCTCGGACGTACAGCCTCTTTCACGCATTTTTTGTTATCGGACTCCGCTGTTTGATAACCTTTACCTTGCATGCAATCCTAAAACATTGGAAGAGAGTCTTATACAGACCCATCAGGCTCCTAGCAACAGCACTATTGATCATTGAATGCAATATTTGACTCAGCTCTATGGACATGATGCCAAATACAGTGCCAGCCCAACCAGGACTACATAGAAAGGCACCTTGCTAACAGAAAGGCTGGGGACTTGCAGGGCCTACAAGTGGAGTTGTTGAGATGGGCAGGACTACAGATTGTTCCAATCTTGACTACTCTATTTAATAGAGCCCTCAAAGAAGGATTTTCTATACTATGGATGATAAGCAGACTGGCTCCTATCTATAAAGCTGGCGACAGACACTGCCCTATTAACTATCGCACTATCATGGCTAGCCCCTTGCTTGCGAGGTTGTTTGTTGGAATTCGAGAACAACAATTGACTATTTGGACTGAGGAACCTGGAAGACGGAAGATAGCCGTAATAGAGGACAATCTCTCTATTGCTGCTTCGTAGATTTCGCCTAAGCTTTTGACACAGTCATTAGAGAGTAGCTCTGGCATAGATTGTCGCAGTTGGGAGTGCTCCACGAATTAGAAAATATTGTTTATAGGATGTATGTGTCTCTACTTAAATGCCACCATCTGATCAGCTCATCTCCAATAATGTGGGTGTTCGCCAAGTGTCCACTTTCTCCAACTCTATTGGGTTATATATTGACCAGCTTGAGGATTCGATTGCCCAAAATGGAGGTGGTGGATTCTGCATTGCACATCACATACTTTGACAGCTCTTGTATGCTGATAATGTGGACTTTTTAGCACATCCCCTGCAAGTATGCAACAATACTTGAATGCCTTGAGCAGTTTTTGCCAGAATACTAGCATGCAACTTAAATTGGCTAAAACCAAGGTGTTAGTGGTTTTTCCTCCTCTAGGCAATCCATGCACCCTCATTTTACATATCAAGGACAGGTAGTTGAGGTAGTCTAAACATACAATATCTTGGTATAGACTTCATGACCACTATGCATTGGGATACATGTATTCAGAAGAGGGTGACTGCAGGTTGGAAGGCTCTGTATACTATGCAGAACAATTGCCAACTAACTGACCTTTATGATTGGCACCATTGAGCCCACCTGTTTCATATGTTGGTTGAACCAGTGCTCTTATATGGTGTAGAAGTGTGGGGCCGTATCATATCCCTTGACACATGGGAAGCCTTAGAACGTGTTCAGAAGGCTTTACTAACTCGGACTCTTGGAGTTAAGCACACAGTTTCATATCGTATTCTCCTGCAGGAGACATGATTTCTTCCCTTACCACGAGCGGGACTAGAACGTCATCTACTCTATTGTCAGAAGGTTGCTTGGATGGGAGTTACGAGGCTTTCACACCTTGCATACACTATAGCCATGGGCACCCAACATCTTCAAACTTGCTAGAAGGAGAAAAGTACACGTTGGCTCTCTAAATAGGGTGTATAGGAAGGAGCATGCCCCACTAGTTTATACGGAAGAAGAGCTTAATCATTTGAAGCAGTATTTTGTCACATGCTTTCTTGGTCAGCTCTAGGACGCTAGCATTTTGGCACTCATCAAGATCGCACATTACAAAGCACAAGTCAATCCTATACTAGTTCGGGGTCCACAATGATATTTGTTTCCCCATCTTGGCACTCGTCAAGATCGCACATTACAAATAATAGGTCAATCCTATACTAATTCGGGGTCCATAGTGATATTTGCTTGCCCATTTGGCAATGAAGAAGCGAAAGACAATTGCATCTATTCACAAAGGTGCACATCCGCTCAGATTTGAGGCAGGTCGTTGGGCTGGTGAGCCTAATCTCTACCACTGGATCTTCTTAATTTCTAATCTGCGGCTAAAGAAATTAGTTAAGCTGTGAATTTTAGAGGTAACCTAGATGTCTCTATGTTTTTTCCAAAGACACACCATTGCCCTTGGGATTGGGGAAAACTAGAAGAAACTAGAGAGGGAATACTTAAAGAGAGATAGAGGAACTCGAGAGAGAATACATAGAGGGGGAGGGAGGGAGGGAGGGAGGGAGGGA
>JAANSK020294545.1:0-10303 GCA_011763485.2 Isoetes engelmannii
TGCACTTAGGAGATCTTACTTGAAGCATTCTTATAGTACTGCAGAGACAAGTTGTTTTGGCTTAATAACTTTCAACACATTTTTGGCTCTTTTCTTTGATCTCTCAAAAGGTAGTCTCGTGTGCTTGCTAAGCATGCAGCCAATGCATACTACTACGGTTGGCTCTTCCTGCAGACGAGTAATCAAACCCTGTTTTCTCATAGCTTCAATATTTTTGTTTTGAGTGTGGCACAATCTCAAGTGCCAATCGTTAAAAGAAGGAACAGTCAAGACGTTTAATAATGACCAACTATCAATTTTGAGTCCATACAAATTTCCCATATGTTTTCCAATAAAGTTTATCACATTATCAAGAGATACAGTACATTGAAGCTTATCAAAAACCACCTTAAATCCAAGGTCTGTCAAACTGACTTACTGAAATAAGATTTCTAACTAAAGAAGGCACACAAAGTACATCTTTCAGATTCACTGCTTTTCCACACAAATCATAGAGTTCTAGCACACCAACATCTTCTACTTGCTTTAACTTGTCCACTATTTCTTCCACTGCATTCTTTTAAGAGTTTTCATGAGTTGGTTACACTTTTCTCTAGTCCACTATCTATAATCAACATATCATTATCAGCCTTATCATTAAATCTAGAAACATATAAAATTTTCTTGGGCTTACATACCTCGACACCATCATCTGTTTCTTCGTTTCCTCCACTTATTTCCTCCGTGCAATTCACTGATGGTGTTCTTCTACCTGAGCCCCTTCTTCTTCCTCTAAACGTTGCACCAGATGTGGTGCTCCTACCTTTTCCCTTATCAATTTTAGGACTGGAGCACTTGCTTGCAAAGTGCCATTTTCCTCCGCAATTGTAACACTCAACCATTTCTTTATTGTTATGACAATCCACTTTCAAATGACCACACATTGCAACTGAAACAAGGTCCAATCTTACCTCTATTTCCTTCGTTTGTTTGCCTGGTCCTTGATTCTGAACTGTTACGAGTTGTCTGCCTTCCAGTGTATAGAACTTCAGAACTCCTGGTTCTTCACTATCTTCTATCACATCCTCTTGCTCGAATTCTGTGCGCACCATGCCTTCTGCCTCTTCTCGGCTTTTAGCTACATTCCTCACCAGCACTGACAGCTGCTTGAAGTTGCTCATCGCTCTAGAAATTGCCAGCACTTGCAGTTGCTCATTCATCCAAACACCTGCAGCTTCTAAATCTGCTATTATACTGTCAAACTTAGCAAAAAAGTCTGTTAGATCATCATTTTCTTTGTACTTGAGCCTTCTGAGCTCCATATCTAACACATTCATTTGAGAGAAGCTTTTCTTCTCATAAGTTTTAATTAAATACTTCAACATGTCCTTCGGATGCTTACCTATGATTCTCAAGAGAATCGAGTTCCCAACTTTGCTTGTGATAATGCCTTGCGCTTGTTTGTATTTTGTCTCGTCTACACTTCCACTGCCTGAAGACGTACTTTCTTTTGTCTTATCCACACTTGCACTGCATGAAGACGTACCTTCTGTACCAGAATTCACACTTGTTGAACTCCTGGTATTGCTTGAGCCCGCTGCTCCCCATCCAGATGAAATAACCCCATCACCATCACCATCAGGATTTACCAAATCCCAAAGATCTTCTGTTTCTAATACATTCTTAAGCTTCTCCTTCTAAATTTGAAAGCCTGCTCCACCTTTGTAGACTTCAATGTTGTTAAGTAAAGAAGCTCCAAATCTGCTAGTCATGATGGGAATGCTTAACACTTCTCTGATCCCAATGAAGGAAAATGCTATACACAAGTATGATGCCACACACAAATATTCAAACCTTACTTATGCCACACAAAACAAAATTCTGATAATATTAGCTAATATATCGGACCAACGAACAACCAATGCACAATGGTAAAATAACAAAGCACCGTTCAACTTTGTTTAGACAAGATTCGTGCAAATGCCTTCAATGCTGAATCATTCGATAGCCCAGGCAACATTCCCAATCGGATATTTCATCTTCAGCTCAAGTTATTATCTCTGGAATGCTCCAATGTCGTTTTATCCCTGCAGTGATTCTTCACATGCTATTTCCGATATTCTATTATGGCTCAATGTGGTTGGACCACCGTAGCATGTCGAAAATTGCATCTGCTCATGGTCATACTCTCCAAAAATAACCTAGATAATAGACAAGTGCATACCCCTTTTCTCAAGGTTCGTCATTGATATTCCCTGTTCACCATGCTCTGCCCTAATGTCAAATATTTATGTAGGCTTCAACAATGTGCACAAATTCAATATAACATGATCTATTTTTTTCAAGAGCTTATTAGTGAGAGCATGGTGCCAGTGTACCTTGACCCCCCCCCTCTACAAACGGGGAGCGTGAGAGATCAAGACCAACCAGATTCAGCCAGGCCCAAAAGAAACCTAGCCCAATCAAAGCCAATGAATCAGTCGACAACTAGAACAATAGGGATGAAACAGGTCGAATTAGGCAGATGCAGATTCAACAGATAGATAGAATAAAATAGAATTTTTAATGTCCATGGAGACCAATGGGCTATGGGACCCATACAATGGGCTAGAACAACCCAGAACAATTCCAACCATAATAAAAACTTTACAAAAGCTTGGGCAAAACCCAGATGAACTATGACTCATCTCACCGATGGGTTGCAGCAGGGTCTTGTTGGAGCAATGTATGAACAGAACCTGGTCGGATTTTCAAGGAGGACGAGTCACATCTAACAATAGAAAGCTATGATTTCCTAAAGGGGTCTAGAAGAACTCGGTATACCTAGAAAACCACAAGAACGAATTCACAGAAATGATACACAACAGAGAAATATCACACAAAAATAACTCCCCACCTCACAATCGCTTCTTGAATTCCTCAATCTGATTCCTTAGCTTCCGCTGCTTTCCCTTCTCCCTTGTTTCTTCCTGCTGTGATTTTCTCCCCTCTATTTTTATACGTCCTCTTTTTATGCATCTTCCTTCCCTCCTTCTATATGCTACCCTTTGGAAAATACGACACATGTCTATGTCCTTTCCCCTTTTTGATTGCTACACTTACCTACCCCCATCATTATCTCTCACTAAAATATTATTTTGACTTTTTTGTTATTTTTATTTTCTGACCCACTCTAGCCATTAATTCATTATCTCCTCTAGCTACTTAAGCAAACCCAATATAGAGATAACAAAGTTTTATTCAGTATTCATATGGCTTGGTTATGGGGTTGTTACATGACACTATTGGTGAGACAAAAAGTGAAGCTATGGGTGGCACAAAATGTGGCACCTATAACATCACTTCTGTAAGCAATGTCACCAATAAAGTCATATGTATATTTTTTAATGTCCTGGTGACGTTTTGATGACACTAATTGGCCCCTTCTCATGTAATGATATATGACACATATTACACATGATATAATACATGAAATATGTTTTATGTATACAAGAAAGACTCTTTACTTGACATTCTGTTGCAGAAGCAGAGCCGATGTGCGTCAACGATGCTGACGCAACAGAATTTCAGGTAAATAGTCTTCATTGCAACGTGAAAATAAGTTACGTCACATTCCGTGATAAGAATATAGGGTAAACATGCCAGAATGCCAGGTAAAAAAAGGAAAACGCAACAATAAAAAGTACATGCATTCAGGCTTAGGAAGTGTGCCACATGGCAAGGCATCATTGGATGCGAGGGCAAAAGATGACATAACATGCAATGCCATGTTTACAAGATATCATTTTTACGTCATGCAATGTCATGTTTACAAGATATATGCAAGACCATATACCCTTATATCTTTGATGTTATGAAATATATTTATGTCATGTAATTATTATACATTATGTTGTGATGTAATTATACATGACATATAATACTATATGACTCATATTATTACATGACATGTGATCCATATGTTATATATGATATATGACATATATTACATGTAATATGTTTATGCCATATATGTACATGACTTATATGGCACATGTTGTACATAGAAGATGTTTATGTCATATATATACATGACATATGCAATACTATATGGCCCATATTATTACATGATGTATGATATATGACATATAGTGTATGCTTGGAATGATAAATAATCAATGTTTAAGCAGACAAACAATAGAACACTGGACAATCTGAATCATATTCTTGCAAATTGCTATGGTATAACACTTACTGGCAAAGCTACACAATGGCTTAATTGAGTATGATCATCACTGCTACACCGCAGTCTTCGATCAAGGGAAATTACATTGGCTCATAAGATAGAAAATATCATTCAGGATTAGGAACGAGCTTTTCTTCTCTAAATGAGTATCTAGGCAATGTCTTTGAATAATCTGATAGTCCTGGCAGCTGGCTGCTGGCTTATCTGCTTCTGCCGAATCTATAGAAGGTGGTCACTACTCTCGTGGACATTTCTAGAAACAAGTCGCTATTATGATACCATTGGTTGCAGATATGATATCGTTGGCCTGCACAGATGGCCCATTGTTGAAAAATTGGTCGTAGACCCCTTTATAAGTCGATGCCTCCTTTTTAACAATCCTTTGTTTTCTCCCTCTACGATTCGACGTTGCCTTTCTTATATAACCATTGCCTTTAATAAGATAAAATGCCATTTCTATTAGAACAGTCAATGCCCCCCTTTTAATACTACAAAGGTTTGGATGTGGCAGATAATCATGTTCTCCAAGAAGCTCAAGGTCACATTGCTAAGTCATATCATTGTTCCTCACTTGCCCCTCGTAAGAAGCGACTGATCTTTGAGGAGTATTTGAATGTGCGCTCTTATGCTTAGGCAGGTTGCTTCACTCAGTGGGTTTCTGCTTATCTGCTGAGATTTTATTCCTGTTTTTGCACTTATACTTGTACTGGATTCTTTGATTCAATAAAGTCTGACGTCCTTCAACAAAAAAAAAAAAAAAAAAAAAAAAACTACAAAGGCCCTTCCTAAATATAATGTGCCCTTTTAATGTATTATTAGCTCCTTCTCTTGACTATTGCCACGGTTCCAACTAAATATATGTGTTGCTCCTTCATTTGAATGAATATCACGACCCCCTCAATTAAAACTAGCTTGTTGCTTGGACAATAATTTTGTCAAGGGTTTCCCTCAATATTGATATTATCCCTTAGCCCCCTTTATATTACTAGGTAACTTTAGAATGATATTTACATCGCTTTGCCATTAATCCTATAGCATTTTCACCATGGAGCCAGGCCAGGCCTAAATCCGGGGAAAGCTTCTTCCGAAAAACAATATTTTGTCTCCTTGGTAGTCTCTGCTTGTAAGGTAGAAGCAGTCAGACCTGATCGCCAATGCCATCTTCTAGTACGATTTCAAGATGCACTTAGTCGAGTCCATAATTTTCAGCATGGCAATCATCTTAAAGGTACCAAGTTCTTAGTACAAGAAGGTCTCTCTCCTCGCCAACTTTGCAAGCATAAGGAGGAGTTATGCAAAATAAGAGAAGTACGGATCCAAAAGAAGTGGGTAGTTTATTGTGGAGGTACAACAAATATTCTAGACCATTGGCCATCCAACCATTGGTTTGGTTATTTTAGGTAACATGAACGATACATTATTACATAGACTTTAAAGTCTGATTTATTATTATTATTATTTTTTTTCGAAGGACGTCAAACTTTATTAAAAAACCAAGATGAAAGACAAATAAAAATGCACAGGCGAGATTAAGATCTCAGAGGATAGTCATGATCCACTGAGTAAGACCACTGACCTATGCATAAGATAACACACTCAAATAAATCTCAAAGATCAACTGGCGCTTGGCAGGAGCAAGCGAAGAGCAATGGTAAGCCTTAACAATTTTAGCTTGTGCGTCCTGGAGAACAACAGTAGCAGGAGTGTCTACGCCCTTAGAGATACACAAATTTGTGCGTTTCCAGATAGACCACAACAACCACCCTGACGCTAAGTGAAACGCTTGGCTTCGCAACTTGTTCCAAGTATCTGGATAAATAGCCAAGAGGACCTGCTGACTTATCAATGTCACGTGAAAAAGAGAAAGCAGCCAAGATCAAACAGGCAAGAGGTGATCACATAGGAAAAAACAGTGCTCAATAGTCTCATCCCTTCGCTTGCACAGTAGGCAGAGTGCTGAGACTCGAGGATCGAACCTGTGGACAAGCACATTCTGGAAAACCGAAACTCTGTACATAGTGTTTGGTCTGATAGCAATAATCGTTTGGGGCTGGCTTAACTCTGTAAATCCGAAGCTAGACTAAGTAGTAGTTTGCTGCTAATTCATCCTCTGTTTGCAAATCCAGTCTGAGTATACTTCAGTTCTTACTATTTGATCTTCTGGTAGTGATGGGTCTATTTATAAATCCTAGGTTATCCCAATCGAGTCCTTCCTAGCCATGATTCTCTGTTTTTGAGTGGGCTCAATTCTGATCGGCCTGTGGTGCCGTTACTCAGCCTGTCTTGCTCGAGTTATCAAACTAGAAATTTATTCCTTAGAGTCCGACCCCATTGTTGTGATTTGAATGTAGCACTAAGCCTCTGCCATGAATCCTCATCGAATGGCCTCCGGAATTGGGTGCTCGTCGTGACAGGAATCGTCATTTTCTAAAAGGGGCTACCAGGTCCCAGTATCCCCAAGTTAAATAATTTATGTGTAAAGCTAAATCGCATGCTCATGTTTTAATAAGTACCATTGGGTTGTTGGTGAAGATCATAGGTTGTCAAGCTGCAGGTCTAGGTTCAAACCTTGTTGTTAGCACTAGACGATAGTTCCTTATTTTATAGCATCTCGTCCTTCCCTACCAGGGTCTCATTTTGCCTTATAGTATTTAATATTGTTGTCTAAGGGCATTAGGCCTAGGTTACGTTTGGGTACTCTTAATGGATGAAGTTCGTATTGTATTAGTTATGTTGCATTTGATTGTAGTCCATTTTGTGGGTTGTGACATTGGGTCCTCATTCTAAAGTAAAGCTTCTACATGTAAGTTGCGATGGTAGAATTACGTATTGCATACATTTTAGGCATGGAAGTTGCAATTGTTACTTAGATCATTTTATTTTGCCTGGCCATGTGCGACTCCACCAATCAGGTCAACCATTTCCAAGGAAAGGAAGGTTTGGGTCCCAAAGCAGAATTGGGAAAAAGGTAAGGGCAGCAACTGTAAAGATCAAGAAGTGGTTAGTGATAAGATTGTTGTTACTGCTCCTCCACCCAATGAATATAATATTCAGAAAGATTGGACCTTGACTATAAAAAATGTAGACCTTTCTGTCAAAATGTCACTTCCCATATCAGGTTAACCTCTGGAATTCTAGGGGTGTTAAGTATAGTAGTGATCTTTTTGACGAGTCTGGCATCATCCATTTTAACAGGTCTGTTCTTGCAGGAGAAAGTGATAATGTTAGAATGGTCTACGAGGCTCTCATCAACACCATCATTATTGGAAACTGGACCAATGCTGAGGATCATTGGCTTCACAATGGAATAGCTGGATTTACAGTCAGAAAGGCTTACAGACATTTGATGAGAGGTCATGAGATTTCAATTCATCTAAAATGGAATATTTCAACTGACAGATGTTCCAGAAACCTTGTATTCATGTGGAAAAGTCCTATTAATCCAAAGATAAAATCTTTTATGTAGCAGCTCTAGCACAAGGCATTGGCCACCAATAAAAAGAGATATAAGCTCAATATGGCTACTTTTGACATCTGTGAGAGATGCCTCAATGCAAGGGAAGACGAGGACGATCTTTTCAAAAAGTGTCTTTGGGCAGAGTGGATTTTGGAGATGGCTTCTAACATCCTGGGATATGACCTCAATGCTTTAACTTTTGAGAATTTCTTCCTTCCCTTGAATCCTCGTGATTGGAGGATCTATGTCCTCCTTTGGAGGATTTGGAAAGGAAGAAACCAATTTATCTTTAACCATGAGATCATATCCCCTGAAAGGATAATTAGACAATTTCAATATGATGTTTTCTGGATTAATGAAGTCAACAACTAATTATGCTTTGAAATTTTTCACAGGAGCTTTATTTGTGTTGGTGAAGAGGCTAAAGTGGAAGAAGATAGATCGTGCTACCAACGATCTGTGGCTCAAAGTATTTGGATCAGCTGATAGCTCTAATCATGACGAGGACTGTGAATGTGGTTGTTGCTGTGATCTGAGCTACAATTTAAGAAGGGATTTCATTTGCAGTGCCAAAGACTCCAGAGGGAGATTTAACATGTCAAGGGCCAAGCTGTGCGGATGCATTTATTGCATCTTCCATGAGGCATTCAGAGGACATGCAAGAAAGAATAGGAATTTGAACCTGAAATCATTCTATTGATTTCGGATGTTAATGACAACTGTTGTGCTGCTCCGGATTTCAATCTGAAAACTTTATTATGACTAAACGTTTCTTAGTATCTTTTGGTGCAGAGCCTTTAATAAAGTTTTTTAGTGGTTGCTGAATCTGCCAATCTTTTTAGGGTTAAATTTCCCTATAAAAAAGTTTTTTTTGTACTTCATATATATTTACAATCTTAATATATATATTGAAAAAAAAAGGACCTTTTTTTAATCGCAGAATGTAACATAACCAGTTTTCACGTTAAAAAAATGTTTGTTTACCAGACATTCTGGTGTGTCAGCAACGCCTCCGCGCTGATGTGCATCTGCATTGCTTCTAGTATACAGAAGAAATGGATAGAGAATATTGTCGGATCTGCCATGTGGCGACTAATCCATATACGTAGATGGGTTTTGGCCCTTCAAAAATCGAGAAGAAGAGGCCTCTGGCAAATTATAACTGTAAGTGCATCTCTACTTTCGAATTTTCAGCATTAAATAGAGACAGTGACCGCTTGTTAATGATAAGAACAAGCGACAGAGTTTTTAAGAGATCCGAAAATTGGATTTTTTAGCTATGCTTTGATATAAATAGGTTTGCCCTTTTTGCAAGAAGTCCATATTTGCATGGTTGTGGTCCTTTGGCTCTGAAACCTCCACAAATCTTTGACATACATCTCATGGTCGTAAGAAGTTGAAACTGCATTTTGATAGCCTAATGCCAATTCTATGAAAGCTTGTCAATTCTTTTATAATCGTTGTGGTCTTTCCATATTCTGCTCGACTCATCCTACTTCATCTGATAACCAGTCTTTGATGGAAGCTCCTTATGCTATAATCAATTATTAAGTATTGGTGGACTTATGTGACGAAATCATGATTCCCTAGTGTGGGTATTGGCTCTCCATTCAACAAGGACGGGCCGATTTTTATTCGGCTGGATGCTTTAACTGAAAGCACTACTCACAACTAGAACAACTTAAGCTCTTATTCAGGTTGGAGTTATTATTTATTTGTCATTTGAAACATTTCTGAGCTTTTGCATATGTTAAAGCATTAAGATTCTTTATCTACATTTTGAGAGTATGAGGGATTGCATGACAAACTTACATCAAAATGCTATGATCTTGTGTTGTTATAGGGACGAAAATATTCCTTTGATGTGTTTCCTTTTTTACTTTCTATGCTAATTATAAGTTCTGAGGAAACAAATAGTGAACAGACTTGTATGTTTCCATAACATGCCTTATGCTACAATAGTTTCTAATGTAGCAAATGCCTATCTGAGGTAATTCTGAATGGTGTGTTGCCATTTCATGTTTTTCCTTGCTATTGTAGCTTATGCAGCAGCAGTAAGCCCATCTCCAACTGTGCGCCTATAAATAATAAGGTTAGGCTTTCTTACTTGTTGTTTAGTGTAAGATTTTGAATACTGCATGCATTTCCTTGATTCCTAAGATCAAGCAGCCTTCCACCATTAATGATTGGAGGCCTATCTCCTTGCTGTATTCTGTGTATAAGATTATTGCGAAAGCCTTGGCGGAGAAGCTGAAGCCGGTGTTGACTACCTCATTAGTAAGATTCAGCCTGGATTCATCCTTGGCAAGAATTGTTGACTAACGTTGCTGCAGCTTATGAAGGTTTCTATTGGGTGAGGAGAATAGGTCAAGGCATTGCCTATCTTAAGCTTGAATTTGCCAAAGCTTACGATAGTGTTGCTGGGAGTTTTTGTCTGCTATGATGCTGACTTTAGGATGTGGTCCCCGCTTTACAGAGACAGTCATCAAGTTCCACAGGTCAGCGGGGGCTATGGTGGTGTGTCAGGATGAGCCCTCTTCCTTCTTCTCTTTGGAGGGAGGTGTACGTCAGGGGTGCCCTTTAGCCCCATTTTTGTTTACTATTGTGGCGGAGGCATTGTCTCAGTTGCTTTTGGCTGCGGT
>JAANSK020294556.1:0-10303 GCA_011763485.2 Isoetes engelmannii
AACATTGATGATTATAATCGATATATTTTGGAGCAAATTGCTCCAACAATTGGTTTTTTCTAGCAAACACTATACTTAATGATTTTGTTGTCTTCCTTTTTCAACACACATAAAAAATGGTACAATATGGCCCCTAATTCATATACAAGAAAAAACCAGGATGCAAAATCTTGACCAAAACATAGGTTAAAAACCCGACAAAAAAAATAATGAAATGTGGAATAAGTTCAAAATAGTGAAATCGTGGTTTTCTTTGTTTTCTGTGAAAATATGACGTGCGCCATTTTTCTTGATTTTTTTGTCCTTTGTCAAACTATTCTGTTGCAACGAGTTTCTTGGCTCTCCTGAGCTTGAAATTCAAAGTTCAGTCTGCTTTGATCCCGAATTCCTTCAATCTGCCTGTTAGCCTGGTAGAGGCTAGCATACCACATGAATCATGATACCAAATACTTCACTATTTTAGTAGACGGACCGAGGTTAACTTGTGGATTTCTTTCTGGCACACCTGCTCATCTTTAGGATAATCTTATCTTCAAACACTCCTTCCCAGAATAATCCTTCACCCCTAAGTATTCCCTGCAGTGAAAATTTTGCAACTCAGATTGTCGAATCTTGGCTCGAAGAATTTGTTGGTGATAAAGACTCTCCTGCTGCTGGTATATTTAGAGTTCTTTGTGACTAGACAGACAATACTTATATGTGAAGGTGTACTCATGCTGAAATGAAAGGTATTTGTGATCTTCTTTGTTTTCTGTTACAATTAGTGACAATTATATGGCTCTCCTGTTGCAAAGGGTAAGAGTCCAGGCCCTAATGGCATGCCCCCTGAGTTCTATGTCAAGTTCTGGGACATTCTTAAGAGTGCTACAACTAAGATGATTGATGGTTTTCAGAGGTATAACAATTTGCATCCTGTAATTGCTTCAGGATTGATCACCCTCATCTAAAAGTTGATAATCCTGAAAATTTATCTGACTGGAGATCTATCTCTCTGACCAACACATCTTATAAAATTTGTGCAAAGATTATTACTAATAGAGTCAAAGGCTTCCTCCAAAAAAACATTAGTGCCAACCAATCTGCCTTCCTGCCTAACAGATCCATCCTTGATAATTACATTGCAGATATGGAAGGTCTGGACTGGAACAATGTCTCCAATCAAAATTATGTGCTTCTTAAGCTTGAATTCAGCAAGGCCTTCCTTGAATATGCTTTAAAGAAGATTGGCCTTACAGATAAACTTATTCAGTTAATCATTGGCCTAAACCTAAGGTCTCAGTCAACTGTTATTATTAATGGCTCTCCTGGTAAAATCTTTCATCTAGGCAGAGGAGTAAGGCAGGGGTGTCTTTTATCCCCTTATCTTTTCATTATTGTGGCTGAGCTCCTCACCAAGGTTGTGATTCATCATCAGACAATTGGTAACATCTGTGGCTTAACTCTGCCTGACAACCTGACTGATTTAAATATTATGCAGTATGTTGATGACTCTTTCAGCTTCCTGTATAAAGATACCAGTAACGTTGCTTTCTTTCTGGATATCCTAGATTGTTTTAGTGCTGCCTCTGGCATCCATCTCAATCTTAATAAAAGTGTCATCATTGGAGATGAGCTTCCCCCTGATATCTTAGGCATCAAATGTATCTCTTCTACTCAGGCCATGAAACTTCTTGGTATGCCTCTCGCCTTATACTGCAATCTTAAAGGTCTCTGGTCCCCTATTATTTTGAGAATCAAGAGAAAGCTACCTTTCCTTAGCTGGTAGAGCAATTCTAGCTAATTCTATCGTTGCCAGCTCACATGTCTACTTCTCCTCTGCACTTCTGGCTCCAAAATCTATCTACGAACAACTGGAAAAAATCATCAGAAATTTCATTTGGGGAAAGAATCACATGGTCAATTGGCAAACTGTCTCTAGGCCCAAGGGACATAGTGGTTTAGCTTGCAAAAATCTTTTTCTGCAAGGTTGCGCTCTTGCTGGCAAATATGTTTGGAAGTCACTTCATGGTCATGACAATCCTGCTTTTATCTTCATCAACTATTGGATTGAGAAAAGCTATATTAAGGACCATCCTTCTGTAGCATACCACCTTCCCTCTTCTGCTTTCAACAACCTGAAGCATGCTCCTAATACTTCTCCTCTTATGAGAAATTTGATCAATGCTTGGAACAAAATTAGGACAGCTTTCAATCATAACCATCCAGACAATGGAAATGTGGGAACTTATATCTTTTGGAATGCTAATTTGTTTGAATGTTCCAACACTCCTTTGGCCATTTCTCATCCCAAAATTTATAAGAAATGGACTGATTCTGACATCAAACTTATCAAGGACCTTTGGATCAATGGCAACTTCATCACCTGGACTGCCCTGAAGAGAATCACTAGAGGTACCTCATCTGATAGGAGAGTTTGCAGGCATATATCTTCTCATCTTAGGCAGGGTATTGCCCCTGTGAGTGAACCTGTCTCTGATTGGAGTATAAATGGCAGGAACATTTATAAAGTCTCCCTCATCTAGAAACATCTCACTCTTCACAATTCCCCTTCAAAGGCTACGACATACTGGAACATTTCGGATGAGGAGGAAGTCAAATTGTTTCAAAATGTGTGGAATTCCTACTGCCAGCCTAAAATCTCTTACTTTGTTTGGATCCTTGCTAATAAAAGTGTGCCTAATTTGCTCTCTTATTCAAAGCATCAAAATCTTCCTGGCTCCACTTTGGTTATTATAGACTGCCCTCTTGGTTGCAATTCTGCTGGGTCTATGGAACATATCTTTAAATGTCCAAAGTTAGCAAACTTATAGAGGGATTTAAATACCTTCAATATTCAGAGTCTTAACAATATTGTCAATTTTCTATCTAATGACGACTCTTTTGTGAACACTATCTGCTTCATTACACTTTGGAATATCTGGAAGCAGAGAATTAGATGCCTTTATGGTAAAAAAGCCTTCTCTTTTGTCTGGCTTAAACTGCACATTAGTTATGACTTGGAGTCAATAGCATCTTGTCATAGGAACAAATGTCAAAGCAAGGAGAAAAATCATGATCGCAAATGGGACAACATTGGTGTATACTATGAATTTCATAATTTATTTAAGCTTCATTTCTTACATTCAAATACTAATAACTGATTCCTTTTTGCAGGTTATCTGGAGAGTTGTAAACATAAACTTGAGATTGGATTTGATCTAGCTGAGGTAAGACTGTATGTCTCTTCAAACTCAAATACAAAGCGTTCTGGTAATAGTAAGGGAAACAGTAAAGGCAAAGGCAAAAGGCTATTCCAAGATCTCATCTCAGAGATAGATCACATGTTGATGGAAAATGACAAAAGCAAGTACTTTTTGAGATCCAGAGTTGTGCCAGCCAGGAGATGACGTGGTATAAGCAATTTGAGCATTACAGAGAATGCTACTATTATCAAAGAGGGCAGGCATATGCATATGGTAAATTGATCCTCCTTATGGCAACATGTAATCTAGACTACCTGATTGATAGCTTAGATTGGGGAGAAAAGTCCAACCATATTTTGCAATCTGAAGTCTTTGAAGACTTTGATTTCATCCAAAACTACTTCTCACCTCAACACATAATTTTGTCTCTATAAGTTCCTGGTACTTGTTATCTGCTCAAGAATTTTTCAAGGTGTCTCCTGGACATTGTCGTGGAAGAATTTTGCAGATCATCATCTTATAATCAATGGAGCTTAAACTGTCGACACATAAAGCTCCTTGCCAAGTTCATACTTGTTGGGACCTGTCTTACAGCAGTTCATCTTCATCAAACTTACTCACCATGCAATTTTGAAGATATAGTTTGCTCTTGCTGTTATTTTGTTCAAGACTATGTTTCTGTTCTCATGATTACTGGTTCTTCTACAATTATGCATATCTTACTGAAAACTGTTAAAAACTTAAGTATGTATTTTTTTTACAAGTGTTAAAAGAAAGGAAGGTGTATTGTGAATTCCTGGAGCCAAATTTTTAGGGCATGGATAAGATATCATGTCGGTTTCAATTTTTGGCTTTCTGATTTTGGGGAGTAGGGCCGGATTGTGCAGAGCAGGGGTGAGTTGTTTGTGCAGAGCGGGGGTGGGCCGCTTTAGGATTCTGAGGCGGTTTAGGCTTCTGAGGCTCTCAAGAAGTCGTTGTTTTTTGTTTTCTTTGTGTTAATGGCTTTCCTTTCTGTTGTATAAGGATCCATAGTGAAGGCTTGCGGAGAAGCAAGATTTGGTTGCTTGTGGATTTAAATCCATATTCATCTTGTAGCTCTCATTTTTTTTCTCGTTATTTCTTTTTGCATGGAATTTTGTGTATCTTTCATTGTTACTGGGCATCAAAGCAGATGTGCGGGCCATCACGCAAGCAGGATTCAGGCTCCCATGCTCAACCATTGATCACATCTTCACATTGAGCACTTTGGTTGAAGATAGCAGGAACCATCAGCAAGACTTGTATTCTTGCTTTGTTGACTTCACGAAAGCTTTTGACACTATGCCTCGGGCAAAGTTGTGGACGAGATTGCGACAACTGGGGGTCCCTGTGAATATACAGAATATGGTATATAGATTGTATGAGAGTTGTTCCAGTCGAATGCAGCCGATAAGACAACCACTCACCAGCAGTATCGGGGTCCGCCAGGGATGCCCCCTCTCTCCAACACTGTTTGGACTCTGCATTGACTAGTTGGAAAGTTGGCTCGCTGACAATGGGGGTGGCAGACAAGGGGGGTCACCTTTGAGCCTCGTATGGAACACTTGCATGATTGGTAGGGGTTTTTTTACCCCCTAATCCATATGTATATGTATGGACAAACTACGGTTTCCCAACACTAGTTTTCGTAGACAGTCGGGAGGGGAAGTGGGCGGTAATGGTGTTTCCTCAGGAGATATGGTAGGGCTTCAACCCTTTTTGTGATCTCTTGAGCTTCAACTCTGTATTTTCATGACTTGCAGGTTCACAAACCTATTAAATTTTCTTTGTTTTTTTCTTTTTCCTTGGTCCATCCATATGGTTTTGTTTATAGATCTATGCATCTTATTCTACCTATGCTTGATCTAGATAGAGTGACATTTTCTTGCATCTTAAAAGCATGAGGTAGCATTGAAGCCTTAGAGGAAGGCAGACTACTTTATGATTGAATTTTGAGATATGGGCTTCACTCGAACATTTTTATTGGGAAACACACTTATCGATATGTATTTGAAATGTTGTTTCATGGGGGAATCCCTTAAAATACGGCATTCTGGAACACACTTATGGCAGGATAAGCACAATGTGACAAATTTCAACTTGCCAAAGTAGCAATGTGAGAGTTCATAAGAAGAGGTTAGAGACAAAGTAACATTTATAAATATTTTGAAAATATATGCTAGCTTAGGAACTATAGAATGGGGTAGGCGTATACATGATCATGTCTTAATCCTTGCCCTCGAATCAGATGCTAAGGTATGGAATACGCCGATTGATATGTATGCCAAATGTCAAATGGTCAAAGAGTCATGAGTGGTTTTTGAAAAACTCCTGAAGCAAGATGTAGTGTCTTGGAATGCAATGATAACAGGATGTATGGATAATGATCAAAGTCTTCTTGCGTTTGAATATGTTGAGAAGATGTAGAATGAGGGCATAAAACCAGATGGGGTGACATTTTTATGCATTTTGAAAACACGTGCACGCATAGGAGCAATACAGAGAGGATGTTTTGTGCATAACAACATATCTGGCTGTAAAATGGAAGATACAAATTTAGAGAATACAGGTTGGAAACACATCGGTTGATATGTTTGCAAATTGCGGGAGTTTTACGGAGTCACATAGGGTCTTTGCGAGTTCTTCGGGACATGGCCTAGTGGCAGGACCTTAAACCGCCACACCCGAGGTCACGGGTTCAAACTTGGCCAATATTGATCTAGTAATGGGGACCTTAAAATTCCATTGCCCTGAGGTCACGAGTTCAAACATGATTAATTGGTCCTATTGTAGAGACTTTAAACCTGCCATATGTAATGGATAATCACATGCAAAGCAGCTTCTAGCATAGAATCAGAATGATCGCGCCTAGAAGTGCATTGGCTTCCATGTGATCTACAGAATAAAGCGTAGTAGAATGTAGTCGTGATAATGATCGTGCCTAGAAGTGCATTGGCTTCCATGTGATCTGCAGAATAAAGTGTAGTAGAATGTAGTCGTGATATGATGATGAATAGACTGACATTCTTCAATATAGAAAAAATATAAGGTTTTTGAGAGACTACCAAATCGAAGTATAGTTTCTTGGATGCATTCATTTCGACAGGTGCACAACATGACAGTATTCTTGCTTTTGAATTTTTCTAGGAAATGCAAGACAATGATATAACGCCAATCAAGGCCATACTTCTTCCCATCCTCACAACGTATAACCATTTGAAGCTAGTAGATGAAGTTGTCTGGTATTGCGAGCATATAGAGAAACATCATGGTATTACGCCACTTGTGGAACACCATGATTGCATGGTTGATTTCCTTGACCATGCAAAATATTTCAAAGAAGCTGAGGATCTGGTCAGAGCTATCGTGCAGCCCAATATTTCCTGTTAGACATCCCTCCTGAATGCTGGCTGGTGACTGTTCTTCAAGCTATTTATCTTGTTATCCTAATTTAATGGATGTCATTTTAGTTTATTGGTATTGACACCTTCGTTATCTTTAGATGCTAGCTTAATGGGTCTGGTATATAATTTCGTTTTGAGATAAATGAGTTTCTCTCTAATACCTGAGATGACTCACATTGCATATCGGTGGTCCTGTCATTGCATGTTTTCATCTAAAATCAATTTCGTACTAAATGCGGATAGCTGAACTTATAGGGGTACTAAGTATTCGAGTTAAGGAGGTTGCCATATTATATTTTATGTTCAATCGATGAATGTAATTTGCACGTCTTTCTGCAGTTATAAATATTCAAGGAAATTCAATAAGTGACTTGTCTACTAAGATTGTTCCCGTAAAACAGGAAATCAGGGTTTCATCTTCCACCTACTCTTTAATTTATCATGTATTTTATAAGCGTGCTAGCACGGTTCACTCTGAGATTTACATCTCCAACAATGGGATGTTTTTAATTACATTCTATCAGTCACAAAAGACATTAGTTATCAAGAACAAAAAATCATTTTCAAGCTCTTCAGGTTTTATCATTTTTCCAACCTTGAATGTAAGGCCGCACCATAGGTCTGATCTAAGCTTCTAGCTTATTGCCTCCAACATGTTATTAGAATACTGCCATGTTCTCAAAGCCTTTTCAAATTTTGTTTTAAGTATACTTCCATGGAATCAGTGTTTGAACTTGAGAAGGTTACCCATAACTAATCGTAAAGCTTGCGTTGTTTCATATCTTTATAAAATGTAAACATGGTTTTACATGCGCGTAGTATGATGGCATCTATTGACATACATATTGGGTACTGCACATTATATTTTGTTGTACAATTAATTGTGGTGTATTCAGAAAGGTAAATCATGGCCAAGAGAATATGATATGCATCCAAGTTATATCCCAAATAATCTGTGTTTTCTGATATACTACACGTAGCAGAGCATATTACTACACTTCTAATTTTGGATGAGGGTTCTCCCTAAAATAAAAGGTAACCACACTGCGATAAAATTACGGAGTACAGTCTACTACTAAAGATTGCTTGCATTTTTTCAAGTTGCTTGTATTTGAAACTGATTACGGATAAGGGACTGGATCATCATTAAGTTTTTTAGGCATGATGTTTCAATAAGCCAAGATTACAGACTTTTAAATATTCTCTACGTTGTACATATTAAGTATAGCATTATTTATAGATAATATAGCTATTTAATGGAAAGTTTTGACTTCAGGAGTATGATTCTTTTAGTCAATAAAACTGAAGCACTGTTGCATGCTGTTTTGAACTAAACTTATACAAATTATCTGGCATGTATTTCAAGTAGTGAAATGTTAAGTTACTTGTTAGAAATAGTAAAACTTCATAACAATACTTGTAAGGCTTTTGATTGGGCTGAGAATACTTTTCGAGGTTTTCCTTTGTGACACATGGAATTGATAAATCTAACTAGGTCACAAGTCTACCATGGACTAGTTCTGAATGTCTTTATCTGATCTAAAACTCTATGGTCAAGGGTTTGGCTTTGGCTTCGTAGTGGAAGATGAAACCCTGGTTACCTAGTCTAAGGCTCCTATGAGTGTTGTTGGCTGTACAAATGGGGTGAAGGCTTCTCATAAAACTATTATGTGGGGCATCTTTGGACCCTTTATAGCACGTTAATTCACTATTTTCTCTAGTATATCCTAATTAGAAGCATGTGATCTTAATAGGAGGATTTAACAAGAGCTTTGGAAATCTTTATAAGAGCCTTTGGAATTGATGGTGGAGAGAATTTAGTTTGAAGTTTAGGTCTTGGCTTTTAGGAACATCTTTAAAAGTCATTATCAATAAGATAATTTAAGCTTCATGTCTTTAGAATTGTAAGCTTGCATACTTACTAGAAAATTAACAATAAGTGTGTTTGGTTTATGATTGGCATGATCAACATGGGGAAATGCTTGTTGAGTCCATAGCATTTTACATGGCCAATGAGAAATGCAATTGGCAAATGTATTTTTCGTTTTTGATATGATTAGTTACATCAACTCTAGATCTATCTTACAAGGTTTTATCTAGCTTTAGTATGCGAATATGCTTATGGAAGCTTACTATACGTAGGTTGTCGCAACATTATGGCCCGTAAATGCAGAAGGACAAGCTATATTAGAATCATATCTAGGTTGAGCAAAAGCAAGAGGTTTAAGTCAGAATTAGAGCTATCCACTTTCTTAACACAACAAACTTATGTGAGTCCTTGAAAAAGTTGTTTCCATATTTGAATAATCAAATATGTATTTATACGGAAGGGGTATAATTATTATTGTAAAAACTGTGTATATATATAATAGGGGTGCAATTTTTATAGGATTACAATGCGTATAGGAAGGGGTTTTTGAGAAGAAAAGGTGTATTGGGAGGGGGGGGGGTGGGGCTTTGTGTGTAACCCTATGCATGCACATGGCATATCCCCTATAGGCATAGGTAAAGTCCCCGAGGTGGCGGGACACAACTTTTGCATCAGGTCATCAGGCATCTCATATATGCAGATGATGTCGCCCTCTTTAGCTCACACTCCGGAGGATATGCAGTCTCACCAAGATGCCCTGGACGCATTCTGCCAAACCACGGACACGCGAGTCAATCTGGCCAAGACTAAGATGGTCCTCATCTCATCCTCATGAAAGGCTCATCGCCTCCATTCGCACAGGTGCCCACCATCTTTGAATTAAGACATGCAGATAATTGGTAAACCACGCCAGGATAGGCTTTCTCAGTGCTGCCGGATGGGAGCTGTTGAAGATGAGTGCCACACTTTCCAGAGTGGTCCGACGTACAATCGAATCCGGACAAGCTATCTCTATTGGTCAAGCCCGACGAGACACTACACATGATACTGAGCACGACCTCAATACGATCATTGGGATCATACGTTCAGGAGGTAATGGACATGAGGGCTCAGATATGCCCTAGGGCAACGACCTAATGTATGTATATATTTCCTCGTATATATTGGTACAACTTGTCAGCAGACTTATTGCTGTTGTGACTTTTCCCTCGAAAACCCTTTGGGACAGGGGGTTTTTTAATCCGGGCAGTAATACGCCTGCTGCGCTCTTGTATTGGGTCCCATAGGCCGATTGACCTCCGTGGACGGTAAACAACAATTCAATTCAATTCAATTCAATTCAATTCAATTCTTATGTTTATTCTACAATTAGTTGCATAATTTTTATCCAAGGTAATTGGAGAAACGTAACTCTCTTACCAACCAATTATCATGGTTTTGAGTGACCATGAAGCATAACCTCTTAGCTCCATCCATAAGCATGGTTTTGAAGATAAGATATATATGTACAGAAATTCTTAGTAGGTCCATGCTAGAACATATGCTCTACATAATTGGCTCATGGTGGTCAGTATTTGGAGAGCTAATCGTGTAAACGTTAGAAATAAATCACCTGAACAATGTCATTTACGATCAGTTATACTAAGTCGATGTTGTGACGTTCCATGCTCGTATACGGGTATTTATACGGTATCCGACATGACACATCACTAGCTTAGCCTAGGGATACTAACATGGGTAAGTATTTTAGTCTTAAGTGTGTCATTAATGTGTCTAATTAATGTCCCTAGCTAAGGTGTGGGATTTCCACGTGGCCAAATCCCATTGGC
>JAANSK020294567.1:0-10302 GCA_011763485.2 Isoetes engelmannii
GTAAAAAACATGTTATTGTTCAAGATTAATGTAAAGACAACATTATTGGAGGTTAAATGAATGCATCCAATTTAACACCTATTAGTTATTGCGATATTAAACAAGTACCCAGTACCCAGTGTTGGGTACTTTTTTAGGTAGTTTTGTGCTACCTAAATAATACTTTTTAAGGTAGAGCGTATCATGCTTATGCCCATCTGTGGGTTTGTAAATCTTCAATCGATGGATGGATGGATGGACGGACGGACCCAATTTTTAATGTCCACAAAGATCGATTGTCCATGCAAACCCCTCACCATAGACAAGTAATTCATATTCAGTTATATTCCTTCTTTTTTCTATCTCCCCTCACCTCAAGCCTGCCCTCCTCCTGCTAGTTCAAATACTTTGCCATACACTACACTCGTTGCCCCCAACGGGAAACCAAAAAAAAACCTTGATGACCACGTTTTACATGTTCAAAGAGCCGTGTCAACCTCATATGTTGAAAATTTCAACCCTGAATACCTATGTTGAAAAATGGTGTGTGTTTGTAAGCTTGAAGGGTTTTTGGCTATGGCGTCTGATCAACCAAGACCTCGGGCAATAGTTTTGCCATTTCCAGCAGATGGGCACATAACGCCTCTTCTACATCTCAGCAAAGCCCTTTCCAAAATGGGATTTGCGGTTACATTTGTGAACGATGAAGGAAACCATGCCAGGTTAATCCACACTGCAAAACAATTCGGAAAATCTCAACACTTGAGCAGGAACCCAATATTAGGTTCTTTGGTCTGGCCGGATTGTCCATGGAAGATACCACAAAGCTTTTGGGCAAAAATGCGGCCATACCCATGATCCAGAGCTCGCTTAGCATGAAAAAGCCCTTTGAAGAGCTAGAGGAGAGAGAAGTCTGTGCTTAAAATTCTGGCCCAGTTACTTGTATTATCTACAATTATTTGATGTATTGGGTTCCTGATATAGCTGCCCGATTTAGGCTACAAAAAGTTGTATTTTTTCCCTCCAGTGCTGCTAGATATCTTCTGTTCCAGGGGATTAATGAATTGCTCTCCAGGGACTCATTCCTATACCTAGTTGTTGCTTTCTATGTTTTTTTTTTTTTTTTTTTTTTCGTTCTTTCAAAAACTGCAAACTCATATGTTTGGGCATGTGCAAAAGAAAGAAAAAAATAGCCCGATCATTTCCCTTGTTCCAGATTTGCCAATAATGCTAGAAGGTGCCCCCTCTCTTGCCCAAAACAGTTCGGATTCGCGCATAAATTTTCTTTGCAGAGGGCATTCCAGAATGAAAGCAGCAGATTGGGTGTTGGCAAACACATTTGAAGAGCTAGAAACCAAGAGCATAGAGCAGATCAGAAAGGAGATAAGGAACTTCTTGCCAGTGGCTCCTCTTCAGTCCTATGCCAAAGGAGTTGGCCTCTCGGTTGAAGACAAGTCTTGCCTAGAATGGCTAGATACACAAGCTCCAGGCTCTGTACTGTATGTTGCGTTTGGGAGGTTTCAGTTGTGAGTAAAATACAACTGACAAATATTGCCAAGGGTGTTGTCTCTAGCAAAAAAACATTCTTATGCGTGCAAAGACCACCTTTGAGTGGGGATGAAGATGCTCTGGACTTGATATCTCAAGTTTTCGATGGAGGTCAAGGAATGGTTGTAAATTGGGCTCCACAAGTAGATGTCCTAATTCACCCTTCCATAGGTGGCTTCTTCACTCATTGTGGTTGGAACTGGACCCTTGAAAGCATCTCTGCTGGCGTGCCCATGCTTGATTGGCCCTGCACGAGTGAGCAATTTCTTAACCTTAGGTTCATATCTGAAGTATGCAAGATTGGATTGGATTTTAAAGATGCTCCTAGGGATGAGAATGGATATATCTCTGTAGAGGATATTGAAACATGTGTACTGAGGTTAATGGATGGGAGTGAAGGTAAAGAGTGTCTAAGTAGGATAAGAGAAGTGAAAGAATCAGCACTTCAAGCTACAAGTATGGGTGGTTCGTCCAGAAATAATTTCCAAACCTTTGTAGATGCTATGATTAAGAGCTGTTAATAAAAGCTATAGTGAAAGTAAACATGTAATTGAAGGGGAATAATTGCCCTAGTGGCTAAGAGAATATCTTGTAACAATCTTATATTTGTGCTAAGAATTTTGACTTCCAAAGGTGTTAAGTGCTAACAATATTCAAGGAATAGCTCAATGACACAAACTGATCACATAAAATAGTGAGCTTGAAAGCTATTCTATCTATGAAAAATGTTTTAAACTCTAATTTAGTTTTATGACTTGTTTGTTCATCTGTTGTAAAATTAAAAGCTAATAAATAACAACTCTTGTGTTTCCTTTTATTTTTACTTTGTATTTGATCACTTAGGGTACATTCGGACCAGCGGTTAAGTTAAGTTAAATTATGGTTTTTAACCGAATTTACATTCGCACCACTAGTTACGTTAGTATATAGTTAAGAAATTTAGTTAAGAAATTTAGTTAAGAATTAGTTAACTTTTTTAACCAAAAACACTAACTAAACTTGTCTTTGCACTATGTTTGGTTAAGTTAGCAAAATTAACTAAAAGTTCACTAAAATAGAAAATAGCACTAAAAGCTAAAGTGACCTCATAGAGGTCACCTTAAGTTTAGTTAAATGTGCTTAAAAATTCCTAAGTTTAGTTAAATGTGCTTAAAAATTCCTAGGTCTTGGGCTAACTTAACTAGACATGTGCGAAAGCATTTAATTAGCTAGTTAAGTTATTTTTTAACTAATTTTTTTAACTAACCGAGTGCGAAGTGGTTTTCAGTTAAGTTAGGCTTAACTACTTTTTTTTAACTAGCTTTGGTGTCAACGCAATCACCAGTCACTATTAACTTAACTTAATGGTGAAATTTAACTTAACTAAATTGAACCACGGGTCGAATAGACCCTTATAGTTGTATGATTCATAACACAAGTTTTTGGGATTTTATACTATGGGTTTCAAGTTTTTAGTGCCCCTTTTATTTTATAACGATGGGATCCATAAGCTATTTTCATTGAGTAATTGGACTTTAGTGACATTGGAAGCCCCCACCACAACTTTTCCAAATTTATTGTTTGGAGGGAACGTATGATACAAAAGTAATAATAACTCAAAATCTCTCAAGAAGAAAAGAATGTTAAACTAGCAGAAACGCAGGGTTGGGGAAAGGGTAGGATAATGTTTGCTTTACTTGATGGATAGATTTTGTTATGGTTGGGATAGCAAGCTTGCAATATACTTTTTGAAGTTGATAGAGAAACTTGCATGAATGAGTGCATAGGTAACTCCTTTCCAAACTAAATCATAGACTTACATCAATGTAGAACACATGACTCCTTGAACACAAGATTGCTAGTCCAATGGTTTGTGAGGTTAATAAGAACTTTGTATAGTTTAGATGGAGATTGTAGGGTAATATGTTATTTCTAACTCCATTGCATAACAAATTGTTGAAATAGGGCAACTTGACCAAGGACCATAAAGCCTTTTTTGGTGGAAATTCCTGCTTATTATATCAATTACAATGTAGAGTCTATCAATATAATTTTTGAAGCAATTGTAAGTAGAAAAAAATGTCATAGTGGAATAACAAAAAAAATGTCAACTCATAATGTAGAAAATCTTATTGCTAGTCGCATTTTCATGGAGGTGCTGGAGGAGTCATAAAAGCAACATCCCTTAAGGATCATAACTTTTATGATCCTTCGTGATCTTTTTATATGTCTACATCTCTATTGCTTCTGGAAAATCACTCGAGGAGAATTTTCATATCCATCAATTTTATGGGCTATACTTCCATGTAAAAAGTATTTTTGTCCTCTACTAGATACATAAATATATATGGGGCCTTTGGTTAAAAAGAAAGGGAATGCCAAAGTTGCAAAAGTTAAATTCTAGCCAACAACTTGAGAGCTTGAGTTGATCATATGAGGCATTCATACTTTTATGGCAGCCTTTTCCTTCTTGCTCTTGAACTATTTATGATCTCTAATCTGTGGCACGGTTTAACTAAACCACAAGGATGACTTACCACGAATTGGTGCCATGATGAAGCAGAGATTTTGCGCAGTTCTTTTGCACTTATGTACATGTTATTGAGCTATACTTGTTCCAATAAGATCCACCACAAAAATCTATTGAACAGCCAATAGTTTAGTATCATGTCATATTCTTCTATCATTGCCTTTGCAAATGCAAGCCCTCTTAATGTACGGCCCAAATTGCAATTATAATTCTTCAGCCCAAAAAATAAGGTATGTTGACAGAAGTTGGATTACATAAAGAATAAGAGGCTATAGGTGTGAACGAGCATCCAAGCTACAACCAACTAGGCATATTTAGACAGGTCACTTGAAACAAGGGTGGGCATGTACCAGACCTGGCCTTATGTTGAGGACTTACATGGTTTTGTAAGTCATGATGCAAAATTTACAGTGGGCTACTGAATAGGACCTGGCAAAATTGAAAATGGGGTATTACTGTTGTCAAAATAAAAGGACAAAAAAAATAAAAGGACAAAAGTATGTTCTTCATTGAATAGCAATTCAAGTATGTTCTTCACTGAATAGCGAATCGAATCGCTATATGTGAACCATCTTGTTTCCACCCTAGGATATCCATGGACCGTAGCTTTTGTTGCATCAACCATATTTTTTCTCAATCATTCCCAGGATACACATTCCACTGTGAGAAGCAGCTTTCTTAAAATTGTGTGGACTGACCTTGAGATATAATCTACTTTGTTTCCCTCTGTCCTAAATATTATGTTCCACCCAATGCATATCAAGATCTATTTCACCAGGATTTCCCGCAATCTTAGACTTCACTTACTAAATAAAAATAATTTTCCTTTTGATAACCGTTTTGCAAATTCCTTCATTTTGCTCGTAAGAATAGGATATGGTTATGTAAGTCTGATGCACCTACATTTGCTTCGCTTCTGAGTGCTAGCCTTTGCCCAATAAGCAAGGCCAAACAACTTCCCAAAATAAATTTTGAGCTTGAGCTTTTGTTTTTGTTAGCCTAAATCCTCCAGTAAGTATTTCAATTTGTAATTGGTGTCAAACTCCCTAATGCCTTCACTGCACTTGTCTCGATGTGAGATGTTGAAGGTGTCCTACATAGTTTAAAATAGGATCTACACGGGGAAAAGTACTTGCTATTCGTTGGTTATTGGTGGCATCTCGAAAACGTTCTTCTTACTTCTAGAAACTTTCAAATGGCAGAAACAAACATTGACACAAATCTCCAATCGATTGTTTGCCCCTTCCAACTTCATTGCCTTCTCCTTTACATTATTATTTTCTGGATTCTGACACCCAAGACGTGACGAAGACTTCAAGCCTGATGCAATTTTCTGCAGTCCGCAGCAAATACATGCCTTTAAAGCTTGATTTCCTGGAAGTATAGCCTTCGTTATTAATATTTTTGTACAGGGAACAGAAACAGATGAATGAAATATGAAGTCTTTTAGTGTGACCACATATATTTCATGCATATTTACAACAAAACCTACTCTAGAGCATGTGAAGACTATGTGAAGCTTAAATATTTCATCAAGCTGCTTTTCACAAACACCTTGCAAGATTTCTAATCTGGCTCGCATTCCTGAAGACGCATCTTTAGTCTCCTTTGTAACCAAGTCTGATCCCTATATTTTAAAAAAAAGAGAAAACAAAAACACAGTGGACCAGAGTCTAAAGTCTTTCTTCTTTGGGGAATCACCACATCCTTGTGTTCAGTACATCATCTATAAACTGAGGGATCATGCTGGTATGTATTCTCTCTAATGCAAAATACCTAATTGACGAGCCTAAGACTTATCTAGAGAGTGCATGAAGAAGATATCAAGCTCTGAATACCACACAATGAGTCATGTATCATGCTAGGTTTCAAAACTCAATACCTGTTGAAGTATTTCTGCTCACCAGGATAAATGTTCTACCAAAACATTCCGTTTATAATGAAGACAGTAAATTTGTCATTTATTAGCAGCAAGTATGGGTTCTTGATGGTGCACCAAGAAGGAATCTACTGGTACGAAAATAAAATCAAGAAATTTAAGAATTTGTGCTAGTCTTACCTCCCTGCCAAACGTCACAACCACATATGAAAGCCATATCTCATGTAGCAGTTCCCATCCTTGCAAAAATGCCGGCATGAAAGGTTCAAAGTCCCCTGCCTACAAGAGCTTGTGTTGCCTTTCATAGGAGAGAAGCTAACTTACTGTAACAGTTTAACGGCATACCAACATTGGATGTGGAAAGGCTTGAACTTCTCAACCATTTTTGTCTGGTTGTTGAGCGCTCAGTCTTCTTGTAAATTCTAATTTTCCGGTAGAGCCAAACAAGTGTTTAGCAATAAGATTTGCAGCTAAATCTCCATTTCTGGTAAAACCTTTTGCTATATGCAACACAAATTAAAACCACTGCATCCTAATGCGTATAACAGGGGCTAGGTTCAAGAGTTTCACAAAATATATTGGACATGAATTCCAGTACAGATATCCTTTACTCCAATTTAGCAAGCAATATGCATTAATTCAACATGTAGTTAGGTCTGCATCTAATGAAACAATATATAGGCATTTAAGAACAGCCTCAAACCTGTGGAGGATGTTGATTGTGAGATGTATTTCTGTAGTTTCGTTGCTGGTGCTTGACGGACGAACTTAAGTTGTATCATGTCACACCGCAAATAGATCAGAAGCATAACCCTGTAGAAGCACTGCAGAAAAAGTTGCAGCAAGCATTTGAAATTTGCTAGGGAGGCCGAAAATAAAATAAAATTGCTATATACCAATCTAAGCAAAACAAGTCGGAGACGAGACAGGAAAAGTTGAAAGAACAAATTCAAGCCAATTTTGCAGGAGGAGGATCAGATATCTGCTGTGGCAGCCAATATAACCTTTTCTCATCATCTATCCTCCTGTGGAGTTTCAATAAAGCCTCTGCCTTAAACGCAAAAGCCTGCACAGTGAATTTCCACTATGTCAATAATATTTTCATTTAGGTTTTGCACACTGACTCGTATGACCATACCTGTGCAGATGAATCAGCACCAGCCACTACTGCAGCATCAATCTCTCTCATGACCAAGTGCCGGTTCATAGCTTTCTTTGCCTGATGACATTTCATCAAATGTTTCTCAACCTCCTCAAGACGGTGGATCTCTCCCATGTCTAATTGCCCATCAGATTTAAAGTGCTTTCGTGCATCTTCAACTCTTCTCAATCTATAATATCACGTAAACTTTCATGATTAGATCACTACATTGGATATTGTTGCCTAGTTATTCACAGTATTTCACTAGATAACTTGCCTGATATGATGAGCCCAGCTGTATGAGGGATCCAGCCGGATTGCTTCTTGACATGCCTGGATGGCTTCTGGAAACCGCCCCAATCCTGCCAAAGCAGCAGCCCTATTGCTGTGGTAAGGCGATTGATTTGGTGACAAAGAAATTGCTCGGTCATATAAAGTCAGGGCTTCTGCATAATGGCCCTTCTTATACTGATCATTAGCAGGGTTGCTCAACCTGAATGCTGCGGGAAGAAGAACGCTTCGCCATAGCCATGTCCCAACGAAACAAGGGGGAAGTAAATTTCCAAGGGATTATCTATTTTTCAGCACCGTTGGATTTGAAATTAACACATCTAATGGCTCTTGTTAAATTTGCTGACGTGGCTATGCACGCGGATAGCCTAGAATTGCAGCATTCCAGTGAGCTCAGGTTAGGCAACCCTGCTAACAAGGCTGCAAGATGCGCTATGTGGACATGTGTTGAAGTTCATATACATTTGTACAATATTTTCTTACGAACAACAACAACAATGCTTCACATCATCAAATATTTGTCCATCCCCTTTGAAAGGTTGACTACAGAAAATGGGAAATCTTTTTGCACGATATAATAGACTGTATGAGCCGCCAAAGGACTTAAGATGGAAGAAGAAAAGGTTGCCCCATTTCGTTGAATGAACCCAAATGAAGGCAGGTCAAGATTGACCCTAGCATGCTGAAACCACAAGTTTCCAACTGCACTTTGTCTGAACACTCTAAACCTCCATCCGTCCGTTCGTCCGTCCGTCCAATGCCTCTGCGAGGAAGCCACATTTTGGCATACATGTGCATCACTGTGATGTCCACAAAATGATCCTTTATCATCCTTTTCCCTCACAACAACATCAATCTAGCAACCCTTCCTGTAGTTGCTACTTTAGCATAGGCTTAGTGTAATGCTATAAATGCAAGACCACTAGCATGTTTATTATGCAAAATGGCATGCTTGGGGCAAAGGGTGGATTGTAAGTTGGAGGACCGAAGGAAGAAGGTGTCATGACACTACGAATTGCCATATGCAAATAATTATGTTAGCATTGACTTTGTTGCCTTTTATCATATTGAGCTTTAAATTCAAAGCTAAAGTTTTCTCTGACCTGTAAATTCTTAGAGATCTATATGGTAATTTTAAGCATATAGAATTAACTATTGATAAATCCTTGCCACAAAATTCTCTACATTTTAAATGTAGTCCATGACAAAGTATTAGCTCATAAAGACTTCTCTAAGAAAAGGAGATTTAAAGTTGCGTAAGGCACCCGCGGAGTGACATAGTGGAGAAGGCTCAAGTTTACGTAAAGAATGCATTGTTGACTCTATTGACAAAACAAATTTCAAAATTCACACGTTTTAGAAATACCATGAAATTTTTTTGGCTTATTTGTTCTAAGGATGAAATCACATTACGTAGCATAATTGGACACTATAGGGGTTTAGATTAGGGCCAGCATAAATTAATTACATGGTGCATGCTTCTGATATGGCCGCTTGTACATCACACTGTAAACCACAATGTGAACAGATAGTGCAAAGCTTTATACATACAAGGTTCATGATTAAAAATTTAAAATGTACCAAATCTTCATTTTCGAACTTATGGTTTTGGCAAGATATAATTGATGGAACAAAATACAAATGTACCAAATCTTCATTTTCAAACTTATGGTTTTGGCAAGATAATTGATGGAACAAAATACAACCTTTATTTATTACCAACGTTCAAAAGTCTATTCCTTTGTGCTTTCTTGTTTTCCAATATGGTTATCTTAAGCCTCCAAATTGTTCAATTTAAAAGCTATACAACATTTGTGCACAAGGTAATGCCCTTTAATAACATTTATATATGTACAACAAAATATAGTTTATAGCTTGTCCACTTTAATTCTTTTCAATTCATATTTCAAAAAAATATCTTGGCAAAAGCAATTACCATCCTCGATGCATTCTCTCAATGACCAATTGCTGCTAAATATGCTAGTTAAAATACAATGTACACCCTTCTTGTGGGTGCCTCTGCCCTCGGAGCAGTCGCCTCTGGTCGCCACTATGCATGCCCGGACGCAGGCCCGCTGGAGGCGGGCTGGGGTGCTCACTCTGGAGGATTGGTATTGGGATGGCCAGGTCGCATCATGGGAATCCTTCTGAGCGCGGTTTGGCCTGAGAGCTAGTGACTGGTCTATTTGGGAGCAGGTGGCCCGTTGTATTCCGCTTCACATACCTGTATTGCTTCAGGGGGACATGGTGGTGCAGGCTTGGAAGGTCCATCCCGATGTTGATGTTGCGTGCTTCGTGCGGTCTGCCTACCGCACGTTAGTCATTCATGACACTATGCCTCCGTCTGATAAGCGGTCCCTGTAGCTTCCGTGCTCCCATTGGCGCTCAGCCTGGATTTGGACATGGAGTACCCTTCCCCCCCCGAAGGTTAGGGTGCTCCTATGGCAGGTGGTGCACCGCTGTATTCGAGTGAATACCCGGATGAGCAGGTTCAGGCCAGTGGTGAGTCCTTTGTGTCCTTGTTGTGGCCTCCATCCGGAGACGGTAGAGCATTGTTTGGTCCTTTGCCTTCATCTACAGGCGACTTCGGACTGGGTTCAGGCGCGGCTTCAGGTTCGGCTGACCAGCCAGCAGCTGCTCCTGCATTTGTATCCAGGTGCTTGGCCTCTCCCGAGGAAATAAGCCTTGCACTTATGTGTGGCTTGGTTAGTATGGCTGATCTGGAAACGACGGCGGCTGTGGATTTTTCAGAGGGTCCAACAGCCTTCGGCCTCTTTGATCCCCCGACTGAGGTACAAGTTGTTTCAAAGCTTTCAGGTGTTTCTGGGGTTGGCGAAGAGGAAGTTTGCCATCGGGCGAGACTTCCTGGGGATAGTGAATGCTGATGGATGTTTTGTTCAGTTGTAGTTGAGAGGATAATGGAGTGGTGGGGTATCGCGGCCTCTTCGGGGCAGC
>JAANSK020294578.1:0-10302 GCA_011763485.2 Isoetes engelmannii
TGCCGGTTCCCCGCCGGAAACCTGCACCTACCGGCAGGCTACCGGACGTAAGCCACCGAGTAGGTGGGAATTCCGTCAATGGCAGCCGCTTGGGGATGAGGTCGATTCACTGAAGATATCTCGTTCAAAAACAGAGGATCAAAAGGCCATAGCCGAAGAATAGCTTCTGATCATGCCCACGAAAAACATTAGGATGGCTATGGAGGATTTGGTTATGAAAGGCAACTACAAGGATCCGTTGTCCCGCTCTGATCTCTCATTCCGGAAAGGAAAAGCTCTAGGCCTATGCAAATCCGCTCTTAAGCTCTGTTCTGCGCTCGACAATCCCAAATAACGGCTATGGAAAGCAGGGGAAGAATCCATTTGCATGGCCAAGCTTGCCTGCAAAAACCGTAAAGAAATGGTTGAAGCCGTAAAGAAAGGCAAAAGTCATAAAGAAATGCAAAAACCGTAAAGAAATGTGCTTACCATTGAAGAGCGGAACCTTCTCTCTGTAGCTTACAAAAATCTAATCGGAATTGGAAGAGCTTCTTGGCGCATAGTCTCCTCCATTGAGCAAAAGGAAGAAAGTAAGGGCAATGAAGAGCATGTTGCTTTGATTCGGGCCCAAAATTTCCTCTTCTTGGTGTTCTTGCCGTTGTTGTTCTGTTTATTTCGACTCTGCTTGGTGTTCTTGGTGTTCTTGACGTTGTTTGTTCTGTTTATTCCGGCGACTCTGCTGCAACAAATCTGCAACAAGGCTGTTTTACGGAGTTGAGGGGACCTATAATGCTACTATAGAAGCTATGGCTATGGGGTACTCCGGTAGATATGGCTCTTCGGAGGCTAAGGAACGGACTCAGAAGCCCCTTCTTTCAGATGAGAAGAACGCTTCGGGTGAATCTGTTATGTCTTTCGGCGACTCTGCTATGGCGGTGCTGAAGGACGCTATGGCTATGGCGACTCTGCTATGGCGGCGACTCTGCTATGGCGGTGCTGAAGGTAGCTATGGCTATGGCTGCTGCAGAGGAAGTTATGGCGGCGCTGGAAGCGGCGCCACCAGAAGCTGGTAAACAAAAAATACCAAAAAGAAACAGAGGCGATAATATCCAGGAATTCCCACCTACCGGTGGTTTACGTTTCATTTCTAGAAGGAGGCACCATGGACGGATCTATGACTTAATTAGGAACTAACAGTGGTGGATATGTGGCCATCATTAAATTCATGAGAGGTGTTCTTCGGTTTGATGTTTGCGGCTTCCTCGTTTTTCTAACCTGCAAAAGGATCTGCTGATGCCTTCAGAAAAGTATGTTCGTCTCTTTTCAGTTAAAGAATGCGAAGCTTCTATTTTATATGTGTATATTGTTCGTTTAAACAGGCTTGCTTACTTGGTTGATGATGCAAAACAAGAGCTAGAAGATCCTCTAAGCAGGTCTGTTTGGTGTCCTACTTTTCATAGACAATTCAATTATTCCTAAGGTTTTTTACTGTCATGATGGGAAATTGGAGGATAGAAATGCTATCCAACGGGACATTCATTCTCCTCCTTTCGGAACACGGATGAAAGCACTTGCCAGAGCTGGCTGATCGTTGAAAAAGACTAATAAAAGTCTTCATATGGTAATTCTTTCTTTAACATGCATCTTTGTGCAACCCAAGAAAAGGAATAGCAGGAGTTTCTACTGTAGGGTCTATTGTTTTATTGTTGATTCCTTAGATGTCCTTTTTTCAGAAGATGCTTGCTTCTACAGCAATATTGAGCTTTCCCTTAGGTGGACTTAACGTTCTCTGAGAGGCCATACTACAGTGTGTTGCTAGGAGGCAATTGAGTTATATGAATTTTTCTTATGACAGATACTCATTTGGGTGGAGCCATGGGAAAGAGATTCTGAAATCAGACAAACCTGGTATTCTTGACATGCTCCTAGACCATAAACGCCCAATTCATCATGTTTGGTCTTATGTTCATAGATGATTTTGGTTTCTATGGATGGGATAATAAATTTCAAAAGAATTTGGAAACAAGATTTGCCATCATGGTCATTGCAGCAAAGCAACAAACTTAATTGATGTTTTTACCAAGGTGAAGGATGATTAAGTTTGGATCCTTACAGTCAAGGATGTCATTATTTTATGTCTATGTCAAAAGAGCATTATATCATGCCAACGATGGAGCATTATGGTTGTATGATTGATTTGCTTGGACGTTTTGCAAGACAGGATGAAGCTCATGATCATTTTTGTGCTGGTCAGTCTTGATTACAAAAGTGCATAAAGTTGCATGCAGATAGCGTTTGTTGTGTTAGTCGAGAAGCTAGAGGAGATATTGTACATAAAATATTTGGCAAGATTCTCAGTTGTATGGAAAGATTACAGAGTCTTTGTAAATACCTGACTTCATCATGGGACTATTTGGTAGCTAAACAGATTGTAGCTCCTCTGAAAGATAAGTTTCTAGATAGTTAGAACTCGGAAGAATGGAGATTTCACATGACCTGGTCGTTAATTTCAGACGATCTGTGGCATGTTGCAGCTTCATCCCTTATTTAGTTGCATTGGAACTCTACAGTTATGGTCTTCTTTAAAACTCAGGCAGATTTTTCCAACCTAGCTCTTTTTAATTCATCTATTCCGTTTCCTTGGACATAGAATTTGCTGTGCAATGGCCGATTGCTTTTCTGGGTTGTATTATATGCAAGTGTGGGTTGTATTTTGTCTATATGAGATAGACTGTGCCAAAGCTATAGTTCTTACACGAATACGATTTAAAGTTTTTGAGTAATGGCTATGCAGGCATCACCTGTATCAATATTTGTTTGTAGGCAACATGACGTACTTAGTCATATAGCAATCTAGGTTGCAGTTATTCTGAATAAGATGTGTCATGTGCAGCAAATCAATCTGGAAGCTTTCCAAGACCAAAGTTGCCATCTATGCTGTAAATATTACACAAGTGCATGGTGTCCAAAACAGTTCAACATTTGCTGCAAGGCACAACATAGGGCTTGTGGTGAAGAACACAGGACATGAGACATCTGCACCACAGTGACAAAGTCTGAAGACCGCAAGCTGTGGCCCACTGAAATATTGAGGCACCTTGATCCAAAGACACATGAAGAAACAAATCAAGGTTAGAATTCTATTTGTATATTGTTGAGCTATGAATTGTGCAATTTGCAGGTGGAAAAAAGAAAACGAAAAGCAATCACTTCAGGCAACAATGAGCTTGATGCATACGCTGATTCAAGCTATAGACAAATTGCAGAAACATGTTGTATATACACTTGATTAGAAACATGTTGTATATACACTTGATTACTTTGTTGATGAAATAATGGAAGTAATACAACTCATTCTGGGGTAGCTACTAGCTAGTCCAACTCCTTCTCGCACACTCGTTTTTTTTTTGGATCATTGGATCCAGGTTTATTTCGTGGAATATTCAAAATCAAGGTGTGAGGATTTTACACCTCACACCCCGTACAGAAAGAAACCTCCATATTAAACTATATATATCAGAATTCAAACTATATATAGAATTCAAACTATATATATCAGTAGGCTCTCGCCACGCGTGCACGATCGACAGCCTAGATCGCTCCGAAGTGCCACATGTGCACGATCGACGGCCTAGATCGCGTGGGAGGATTGATTATATTTTGAACGATGTTGACCGTCCGAAGTGCCACCTGTGCATGATCGACGGCTCAGATGCTTGGTCCTTGATTCAAGATCTTACGGCTCAGATTGTATGCTCATGTTTGGATCCTACGGTTCAGATTGATCTAAGATCTTACGGCTCAGATTGTATGCTCATGTTTGGATCCTACGGTTCAGATTGATCTTAGATCCTACGGCTCAGATTGTATGCTCATGGTTGGATCCTATGGTTCAGATTGATCTTGATCTTTTAGTCTTAAAGAGAGGCTTTGAAAAAATTTTATGTTGTTTGGGGGATTTGAACCCTAGTCATTGCCCTCCAAGCCCCCCCATTCTAACCACTAGACCAAGCATTCGTTTCTCATTCATATTAGTTTTCTTTTCTTGTTAAGGCTCCCTGGTATGCTAATGGTCCTGGAAATTTCTAGAACATTCTAGAACCTAGGGTCTGCACATATATTGCACATGCATTCGTGTGAAAATGAGGCGCTTTTTCCAGTATATAGGTTCGAGCAGCTCAATCAGCTACTCAGTCTAAAAATAGAAAGTTTTTTTTGAAACTTTGCAAATGCTAAAATAGATGTCCTACAAAGTTCTACGATGTTATAAAAAGTCGTAGCATGTTCTGGAATATTCTGGAATATCAATCTAAGAATAGAAACTTTTTTTCAAACTTTGCAAAAGTTCAAAATAGAATGCTTCAGAATGTTCCAGAGTCTTCAACGCTCTAAAATATTCTAAATGACCATGGATAAGCACCTCCGTAAGGTGTTCAGTCTAAAAATAGAAATTTTTTTTTTTTAGGTTTGCAAATACTCAAAATAGAATATTGTATAATGGTTCAGAACACTCGATGATCTAGACTATTCTAGGTGCTCATGGATACACACCGTAGGAACATGCACCGTGGGAACGGTGCGCCTGCCCCTTCATAAGCACTTCAATATGAAAATGGAAAGTTCATAGGCTCCTCATCGATACACACCGTAGGAACATGCACCGTATGAACATGCACCGTAGGAACGATGCGCCTGTCCCATCGGTGCGTGACTTGTGTATGTATATACGTATAAGAATACGTAGCACAGTGCAACCACCGAAACGTCGGAGCCGATGCTGCAGAAGATGAAGGAGCCTCTGCATCCTGCAGATGAGATTCATACATGATTTATAAGGGGATTTGAACCCCCTGCCAAAGTAGGCAGCACTACCAGCTCACAACATCGGCATCCACATACAAAAATACAGGGCACAAAATAAAAAACACATGGCCACGACACAGAGCCCTGGGAAAGGGAAAAAACACAGCAACCAACACCGGAGCTCGGCTTCATCAATCCTAACAGCGACACCTGCCTCTTCACTCAGTTTCTTGTTGCAATATACAGACTTGGAAAAATCCCTGGGTTGTAGCTCGCTGATAAAATCATCCGTGCCAATATCTTCCAAACCATTTTCTTGCATAAAGAAGCACATCGTCAGATTCAAAACCCATAGAAATTGCAGAATGAAGATTGAAAGAAGAAAGAATCTGTCTACAGAACACTGCCGGAAAACAAGCTTTCTCAAACTCGTCCAAGTCTTCAAGCTTTTTGCCCTACAAACTCTTCTCATCAGCGCCCCGCATCTGCTCTGCTGCACCAGCGCAAGCCCTGCATCTGTTCCAGCGGATACTGGCCGCCCGCCATGCTCGGGCAACACATGGCCAACATTTCTAAAATTGTACCATCTGTTACCAACGGGAAAAAAAAAAAAGAAAACCCTAATCCCCCTATTTCCATGCCCCATGCCCCACCATTGCCAAAATCATAGTAAAGCTAATTTGGAAACCTTCTCAAATGAAAATTATGTTGTAATAAAAAGCTTCTTTTCCTATAGGATGTAATGTATGCTATGAACAATTGCCTCAGCTCACTAAGGCCATTCAAAGAAATGGTACCGCTATGTTTATACTTGATCTAATACATGCATCATGTATCAAATGCTGCTGGGCACCAAGAGCAATCATTAATGTCAATTGTGGGTAACCAATCTACACCAAATGTAGCAAGCTAGGAGTATTCCAAGTTTACCCAAAATCATTCACGAAGGGGGAGTATAACAATCTAAATACAATATATGCAAGCCCCAAAAGATCAATGTTTGGACAAAAGACTAGCCGAATAGAGACGATTGTTAGCAAAGTAACACCATGATTGTACCTTCACCTTGCACGCATCCTACAAGAAATAGCACCATGAATAAATGAATAAGAGCCCCATGCCTCCCATGCTCAAATAAAAACGTCAACATGCCACACGAAAACAATAAAGGCTGTATAGGTGGCTTTGCTTTTAGGAACCGTACAATAGGTTCAACCCTTACCACATAAAATTGGTCTGCAGGTTGTTCGGCCATTCAGTACCCCCCTCCAAAGTTATAGGAGCAAATGTTGGAAGTTAGGGGCAATAAAAACTACATCTAGACAATACAATAAGAAGCCCATCTTTGAAACCAACTTCAGTTGGACGTTTTACACCCTATATCAAAAAATCAATTTCAACAACAATAAAAGTATGTATTAGATTCCAAGTTCTAGGATGTATTTTCTGGTTATGGAAGGGCATCATAAGAGCAGGGGCAGGAAACCAACTCTACTTCAACAAGTCAATAGAATTTTACAGTGGCCCAGCAAGGGCATGATCAGAGTCGGAGTGACCCTTGAAGTCCCATACCCCCATGATAATGAAGGCCCAGGTTCCATTTGTATACTAAGAATACGTGTCAACTACACCAGGGTATGGCATCTACCAAAATCCCTACACTTTTCCATGCATTATCTAGAGGAACATGTGAAGTGTTCCTTCACATTAAATTTCTACAATTTTGTTTCTTCATTACCAATCAGAGGACTGTGAGCAAAGTGAATGCATCTAATTTGTTGCGGTCATATTTGGATTCATCTCCTGCAATACACAGAATGAGTTATGTTTGTTATATTTGTCCTACATAGCCATGTCTTTCCTTCATTCAGTTATAATTTGTGATACCTCTTTGGCTCATTAACAAGGTTCTATTACTAAATACGGATTTCATCTTTGCATGCCCATAGTTGTATATTCATATGACGCGCATCAGTATTGCAAATCTCTACAGATTCTTATACAATCTGAAGGTAATCAATTTTCTTGCACCAAAGTCTTCATGTCCGAATTGTCCACTCAAGCATATATAATTTTTAATACAATATTCGATATAATATGTATTTCATAAAACTACAAGTCATATAGATCTCTCATAACATCCGCCATCTCATTGGCAACATACACATTCTCCATATCAACAAATCCTATGTCAATTCCTATCTTTGCCATATTGGTCCACGTATGTCGGGCAACCTTTGATGCTTTAGAATCTTGTTTAGAACGGGAACATTGCTTTTTGAGTTGCCCGCCAACATTGTTTTTTGGGTTTCTCGCGAGGGCAAACCTAGGCTGTTTTTGGGAGGGGACGGATGGAGGGCTCAGATTGATCCATATCCTGGGTATATTAAAACTATGCTGAATCAACAGCCATGGACATTTATGCATCCAAATGTTTTGGGACGGCCGGGATGGGAGGTGGAGATGGAAGGTAGAGGATTCTCGACTTCTGCAGGAACAAGCCCGGGATGGTTTTTCATATTTTGCATCAAATCCTGCGAAGTACTCTCAATCTCCAAAAGTGTTTCAGGGGTTTTGCATAACCCAACCTAAAGACTATCTGCATCAGAGTCCTTCAGGTAAGGCTGCTGCCCTTTGTTTTTGAAGTATTTTGAGCCGTTGAGACAGGAACTCCTGTTTGTGTTTTTATTTAGGTGCTTCTATTGTTTGGCTCTCAATTGATCTGCTTGGTTAGGTCGCAAGCCGCAATCATAGGGTTGATTTTTCTACTGCTTCATTTTAGTTTCTCTTTGGAGCTACAATAAATTTGTAAAGGAAAATTTGTACCTAGTAGAGTTGCCTAACCCGAGGTACACCAAACCGCGCAATTCTAGCCTATTCATGTGTTCAGCCACGTCATCAATTTTTAATTACAGCCGTCATATCTCTTATTTTCTAATCTGACGGTCGTGCAAAATAGATAATTCTAGGAAATTAGTTTCCCTCTTCTCCGACGATGGCTCTAGGGGCTTTGAGCTGCGCCCATAACTGGATCGACAAGCATTTCCGAGCTTGGCTTCTTCGAGGCAGAGAGATAAGTCCCAAGTTGTAAAAAAGCGGTTAGAAAATGTGCCTTGAGATAGCCGATAGGCCGATTTTGAGGTTTATCACTATCGTGCCATATTTTTCATGTCCACTTGCTTTCTGTGGTTGCTCATGCATGCATCCTGAAGCAGCACGGCAGCTATGACACCTTGATCTCTTGCTTGAAGAAAATGGCCTGCTTCGGAAACGGCAATGGAATCTTAGAAGCTTTCGGTAGAGTTCTATGGTAGACCATTTACGTTGATTTAGTCAGTGTAGAAAGTGAATATCATTGTGCAGGATGTAATGTTAAGTATGCACGCTAATGTGAGAGTCTTGAGCAGCATGCAAGGTGATCCATGCCATAGCAAATCCTCATATGGTTTCTTCATTGCAGCACTTGCAAAATATGGTTACGGTAACTTGAGATATCTTGCGAAATCCAGACTAAAGGAATTAATCCAAATAGAACACGTCAGGTACTCTGTTTTCTAGCATTATAAATATTTGCATAGAAAGCTTGCTTTTCAAATAGTTGTTCCTACAATATCTGAGCAAGAAATTACTATTTCCATTTGCCATTGCAGGGTTCACTCTCAATTTCACCCAAAGAATGGGTTAGTGCTTTTAAAAGAGGCCATGCAGAACACACAAACAATTCTGTTATAGTTTTATGTGGCAACACCAACATGTTATTAGACATCATTGTTATACCAATGTCAATCAACATGATCCTTATATTAGTATGTTTCACTGTTTGATGCGTTTTGAGGTTCAAACTTTCTAACTAAATGCTGCAGGAGTGAAGGACCCTAGTTGGGAATGCAATCCACATGCGCATACTTCCATCTGTCTATAATCATCATTCCTGGCTGGCTCTCTTTGATTTTTATTTGTCATTGCAGGTACATTTCCCTGCTTTAGTAGATATATAATCAGAGTATGCATAGGCCTAAATGCCAGTAATTTTTTGTAAGTAAGCACGCTCGGGGCATAATCAGTATGCTACCATCTTGATTGTAAATTTTGGGGTGAGGAAATAATGAGTGATGTCCATAGTGCATTCATTGTTTACTTTAGAGAATGTGGATGATTTGTTGAACTGTTAAAGATGCCGTTGCTTTTGTGTGGTTTTGCATCTTTACATTGTGGTGGTTTCATCTCTTAATTGTCTTTTCATCTGAAATGCATAAGTGTGTATTAATATTAGTTTGTACTCTTGTTGTCTTTGCAGTTAATAGCAGGGTGGATGCTTGCACTTATGTTGTAAGTGGCTCATATTGTCGAGGAAGTAGAGTTTCTGGAAGAGTATTGTTACATGGAATGGAATGCTTACAGCTTCTTATGGTAGCAAGGATGTGTTAGACTCTATAAAAAAAATGCAAAAGGAAGGTCCACAAATAGATTGTGTTACATTTACTTGACTCCTCCATGCATGTGCCAGGAAAAAACATGGGTAGTGTGGCTGCATTTCTCATCTTTGGTTGCTCATTCTATAAGCTGAATGTTGCCTTCTTGCGATAGAGGTAGAAGGCAAAAAAGAATCATTGAATTGAAGAGGATTCTTTGCAGTCTTAAATCTTTTTGGATCTGCTTGTGGAAATCTTAATTTTTGTTTTTTATCTTTGTTCCTATTTTAACTGTTTATGTAGAGTCAACTGGTTTATCGAGGCAACGTGATGATACAGCGAAATGATATTGGAAAGGCAAACACTTGGGTGGGTTTTGCCTATGAAAAAAGGATTTGGAAATTTCCAAACAATTTTGAACGTTTAGCAATATGCAAGTATGTGTGGCATGTGCCACATGTATGTAATAAGGCATTTTATACCTGATATTCGTCATCTTCCATGTTATAAGCCGTGTTTACTTGTGTCTTAGGGACAAACTCGGATAAGACCCATCATATCTATTATTTGACTGTCGGTTTCTATAGAATGCGGTCTGCTTTTTTGCATATTGCCTACTGCTTCCATCCTCGTAATTTATTTTGTTATCAAGCACTCTGATCTTGTTTTGTTTATCCATTTCAAACTGGTCCGTCTTGGTGCTTAGGCTACACCACAACAGTTCCCTTTCAAGCACAAGGGCATCTAATTTTTTCGTATCAAATTCGTCGGAGGACTCTAAATCAGAATCGAAACCCAGCATGCTTGTAGTGCAGCATGCTGCTTGTTCCATGTCTAGTAAACATATGCTGGCATGTATGTGGTTCCTATCTTAAAACGAGGGCCTGCTACCGTTATATTGTGTTGGATTATAAGATATTGGTGCGTTCCTATTTATTGGAATGAAGCCTATTCTGTTTCAATGCTTAAAATAACCCATGTTGGTTACTTTAACTTGCTAAAGTACATCATTTAACTGAAGTAAATCACTTCAAGGGATAAACGTAGATAATCGACGTCGCGACGTCCACTATCGACCCTGTAACGTCGATAATCGACAGGCAACGTC
>JAANSK020294589.1:0-10302 GCA_011763485.2 Isoetes engelmannii
GGATGTGGCGACAACTATTGTGACAAAATTCATATGTTATTGCCCACCTCAAGTTTGCCCCCACTTTACATCTTACTCATTGAGCTAATGACGAGCTCATCATGGTGTCTTCTCTTACATTAAAAAAATAAAAAATCATTAAAGCAATGGTGCATTTTCTTACATGATTAGCTATAGTTGAGAAATGTTGCACTTTGTTGCTATATATAGGATAGTTCCTTTAGAAGATCATTAACATCGAAAGAAATGGGAACCCGTGCATGTCTTCTAGTTGTATTTTAATAAGATAGGCAACCCCAATGAAAGGTAAGTCATGTCTAAAATCTGGAATTTGGATCGTGCACAACAAGGTAAGAACCAAACATGTCCATGTAGTATCAATCACTAGTAGCTATGACATCATAATAATGCACGTCATCGCCAATGGGTAGGAGCCATGGAATAAGAATCTGGGCAGCATAAAAAAATGTGTGATATCATATAACGTGCTAGTAGTATAATCTTGGTTCAGAATTCTTTTTGGACTAAACCATCAGATTTCCTGTTGTTCTAGATCTATTCAGCAGGCTATAATAATTATCTTGTATTCCATCGAAAAACCTAAGAAAAATGTCTATATTTAGCAGAAAATTTTCCTGTATTTCTTAATGCAACAAGCTAAATCTCAAATCTGTCCGGAGGCTTACAAGGGTTCCTCGGAATTTCCCGAACCGAGATATAATTCCCCAAATACAAAACAGGTCACACAGTTCAATTGCATGATGCCACATGATATAGGTTATACAAGGTCTTCGAGACAATGTGGGCCTATCCTCCGCGTTTTATCGAATCGATACATTGTGCGGATCAGTTCAATAGTAGCTATGACATAAGGGGCTGTAACGGCAGACAAGGTTGATCAGCAATTGTAGGACCATAGAATCAGAATCATGTTATGATTGAGGATACCATCATTACATTTCTCCAAGCAAAGAACAACCCCCCATTATCCACAAATTGGATGACCTAAAAGTGAATGTAGGGGTAACCAATGGATTTTTAGAGTTCTTCAACCACCCAAAATCTCACAATTTAAGTCTAAAATATAATAGAATAGAATAAAAGCACCCTATTAGTTTTATCTCCCCACTTGGAAATTATTTCTTAAAATTTAGAATCCATGGACGGCTATGATGCGAGCACGTTAGAATGGTAACCAGATGGAGGGCCAGGGGTTGATCCTTCTCCTGTTTGCACTTCTGCACGTCTCGAGCCTTTCGGTTTGCTCGTCACAGGTTGATTACTCCGTTTTTGAATTTAAAATCCTTTTGTAGCTCCACAATGGGGTCCCCAATTCGTTTTTTCTTTAGAGCCGCACAGAATCAATTGCCTGTTGATGATCCACTTCTTCACATGGGCAGATTTGTGATCCCTGCTGTTTCCTGATCCTTTTCATATAAAATGTATAGACCTATTTTTGCCATATGCTATTTTGCGCGATTGCTTGGTAATCTTAGTCACGTAGAAGACCTTTTTCCCTTTTCGACTCCGGCATTCGGCATAAGAAGCATATGCAAAGGGTGCTACTAATTTGTTAAGTTCATACATTCTGTTAAGCGGCAAATGGGGAACATCATAGGGGAGATGTCGGAAGAGAAGCGATCTAATCTTTTCCATGCCGTTGCTAGAGTGACTGCAGGTTAGTGTTTTATTTCTCATTGATACCTTTTGGGCGTTTTGCATACGATATTTCAGTTTATCCCCCATCAAATTTTTGTAACGAGCCTTCCATCTCCGACTGTTCTTGTTAAGCTTCATTATATGTTTGAACATGCATGATCTATTGAGTAAGCTCTTATTTATTGGGTTGTTGATTGGCTTTCTTAAAGCCATTACTTACATGATATTCCATGCGTCATATTTCTGGATCTGCTATTTGCGTGATTAAATGACAAGTTCCATATAGCTATTCTGTATTATTTTTAACCTATCTAGAGATCACCAATTCACAGAGGAGATACTCCTTTATTTTGTGTTTTAAACAGTATATAGAAAGATAAAAAGGGAAATTCACTGAGTCCTTCATTGTCTGCAAACATGTAAGCATTACCTGTATGTAATATTAAATAAATTGCGGGTTTCTTGTTGCCTGATGTAGGGACTGTCGCTGCAACGTTTGTTTGTCCACTTGATGTGGTAAAAACTCGATTACAAGTACAGCGAATCCCAAAAGTAGGTCAGATAAGTTTCAAAAGTGAGTGGTTTTGCTTTCAGGTTCTTTCATTTTAAGTGCCACAAAGTGTTTGAAGCTTACGCATGTGATAATGACATCAGGTAGCACTGTAGTTGGGAGCCTGGGACGTATTTTGAAGGAGGAAGGAGTACATGGTCTCTATCGTGGACTCTCCCCAACTGTACTTGCCTTGCTTCCAAACTGGGCCGTAAGTCGATTTGCAGCACTGGTAGAATAATAGTCATTTAATTTATCATCATTCTAATTGGTTTTAGTTTATCAGGTCTTTTTCACAACGTATGAACAGATGAAGTGGCTCCTCACCAAGGGTAAATAAGCTAGTATGTGAAAACAGCAAATTGTTGTGCAATAATTTTGCTTGTTTTCTTTCTTTTGTACGGTAGAAAAGCCTATTGATGGTTTTTTTTAACTTTTGAGGTTGCCTTTGGTCTCAGATTCTGGAACAGGTGGTCGGAAACACCATCAAACCTTATCTCCAGGTGCCCATCTTGTTGCTGCAGTTGTTGCAGGTGCAGCTACTAATATTGTGACAAATCCACTTTGGGTTGTCAAAACTCGGTTGCAGGTCAGTTGTTACTTTTCTTGATTCAATACTGTTCAAACTTGTTTTTAACCTCCTTGTTGCTACAGACACAAAAACTTAGTCCAGATCTGGTCCCTTACAAAAATACCTTTTCTGCTTTGCACCGGATAGCTAAGGAGGAAGGACTGACTGGCCTTTACAGGTATTAATATTTACGTGTTTTGTACTATAAATAGCAGGTCTCATTGATTGTCTAGGTTATTTAGTTCAACTCTGAATGCTGCTTTATTGCTTGTCAGTGGTGTGGTACCAGCCTTGGCTGGGGTTAGTCATGTGGCTATACAATTACCTGTGTATGAGAAGTTGAAACAATATCTTGCTGAACAAGGTACCCACAGTTGAGACTCAAGACGTACTTCATATTATCTTAATTACTGTTAAGTACATTTTACAGCTCAGCATTGTTTGATTACTGGTTCTAATTCACAGGTGGTACAACACCAGATAAGTTGAACCCGGTTCATGTTGCAATTGCATCTTCAATATCCAAGGTGATTGCATCGACCCTCACGTATCCGCATGAGGTAAGAGATGTTTACATGAGGTGAGAAGTACTACTAGGTTCCCTTCATATATTTTAACAATGCCTTGGTTCTTTGTAGTATAGGTTGTGAGAGCAAGGCTTCAACATCAAGCATTTTCGCACTCGCAGTATACTGGTGCAGTAGACTGTATTAAGAAAATATGGTTGGAGGAAGGTATTGCTGGATTTTACCGTGGTTGTGCAACAAATTTACTGAGGACTACCCCTGCAGCTGTCATCACTTTTGTAACATTTGACCTCATTCTGAAACAGTTACAAAAATCATACCCTCCCACAAGAGTTGCAGATTCTTCTGAAATTTCTGTAGATAAGAGGAGAGAGCTGGTAAATAAACTTCTGGCAGATGTTCAATTTCTTGAAGAGAATCCAGTTGCTAGTCACACTGATACCACAAAACTAGGACCCTTGCCTCTTACCCAAAGATTTTCATCATAATCCTACTGGGATGCATAAAGCTGACTTTTACTTATACGGCTTCAAATATTTGATGAGATGAGCCCTCTCAAGTTGAAGGAGGAAAAAGAATTTCTTAGAGATGTGAAATTTGTAGGGTGCAAAGTTTTCCATGGGATATTGGTGTGAGAGTAACTTTTGACTGACTTAAAGTGTTCACTTACCAAGATTCTCGAATTTTTAGCAGAATAACAAGGAGAATCAGAATTTCTCTCTTTCCATTTTGTGTTAGAAGAAAGAGAGGAGAAAACATTTGGCTTGAGATACCTAAAATATTGAGGGCAAAAGATGTGCTTACATGCTGAAACAACTAAAAGTTTTGTGAGAAAGGTTTACAATCTGTTGCTGCAGTGAAGGGCATGTGATATGGATGATGTTGGTCATTCTTGAAGCTATAGTGGCAAAAGCAAAGGACAGTTTTAACGAGGCTTCTAAATGCAAATATGATTGCCTAGTCGAGCAGCAATTACAAGAGGCATAACAAATGGAACCGCAACTATTTCAGATTGTGTTCAATTTTCTGTACAATTGACATCTTTACGTTAATCTTTATTGTGTTAGTTAAAGAAATTTGTAGCCTAAATTTCCTGTGCGCCAATCTGAAATGGGATGTAGTTTTTGCAGTTACGGTTTAAGAAAAGACTAGCCTGTTAGACGTGCTAACTGATGTGCCTTGGAATATTTTTAACTATGGTGATTTTTTTTGTTTTTTTTCTGTAATATAATAATAATGTTAAGATTTCTTACCTTGTCTATGCCCTTTTCAGATTTAATGGTAAAGGATTACGCTGATTTTTTTTGGCTTAAGTTAAAGGTTGGAAATTCTCAACTGAACTACAAAGACATTTGGAAATATTTTGTATTGTATGTCAAGACAACTACAAAGGCATTTTGAAAAAGTTCTTGTTTACAATGTTATTCACAATTGTGCACTAAGAACCCCATATCTGTTTGGGTTGCTTATAATTTGATAAACAAATAAACTAAATGTTCGATAAAGACCATTTCATGCTTGTCTAAATTTGGTTCTTATGGCTTTAACTTTGTACAAAATTTTACAAACACTATAGGACTCCTAGAACTTTGAAGCTCTATTGAAAGTGATGAAAGGAGATAAACGAATAGATTAAAGAGGAGTAGATTTCTAAATATGCGTCTAGTTCTTTCCATAGTTATATCCCTTTAGAGTCACCAAATGATAGTGATATTGCTGCATTCTCTATGTTTCTTTCAATGCCCAACTCGTATTCTTGCTCTGAAACATGTCTTTGGCGACGAAATTGCGAGGTAGCATGCAATGCCACTATGTAGAATGCAGAAATTAGGGTAATTGATGCAAAGGAAAATATTCCAGCCCCTACAAATAATCCTGGACTCACGACTAAACACTCCATGTGCTTTCCACTAGGGTTAAAAATGTGTCCTGCTTCAACAATCCCACCAATGAGTAGCAATGCTGATGCAATGGCAAAAAATGTCCTGTAAATAAAAAGTTGACATTTAATATACTATTGCAACCGAATTTATAAAACCTTCTAGTTCAAAATTATTACCAAGAAGTCACAAAACAGATTGAAGCTTGCCAATGTAAATTTTGAGAGTTCCATAGGTCAAATGGTTGGAATAATTCATCAGGTGAAGCTTTGCCTAACATGGAGCTTAATGCCATTGCTAAGATTATTAGTGCGCCGCATGAACATAATAGTGGCTCGTATCCGATCCTTGTGTACATGCAAGGTCTTAACATATTTGACTCAACCAATACAACCTGAGTGCAAGCAAAGTAATACACAGCTTAGTGATATGACATTCTTCATAATTTTGCTATATGACAATGTTTATAAAACCAAAGTAGATATACTATATATATACCTGTGTTTTTGTTGATTCAGCTATTAGACATAATGCAAAGGCAACTAATCCAAGGCCATTAGATAATGTAAGTCGAGTAACGCTTCTTCTGTCCAAAAGTCGTCTCTTAAGTTCAACATCTGCTCTTGTTACAGCCATATATGTCTATTTGTGGTTCTCTAAGTGGCATTACCTACTAATAAAATAAACCTGAGTCAGTTTAAAAAATTTATATGTATCATTATAGAAAGTTATTATTGTATCACATCAATTTCTAAATAAACAATGCCAAGTTGAATATCAAGGGTAGGGGAAGGTTTATTTTCAAGTCTATATGATATGCCCACACAAAAGTAAAAGGTATTTTGTTGCACCAGTTATCTATACTTTGTGGTAAATTATGTATACATTATGGAAAATTAAGGCTCAGCGTCAATGAATTAATTGGAATTATGTGGTTGGGTCATAAACGTTCTATACAAAAATTGCCACTTTTTAAAAGGCAATTTGTTAGGGAAAGGGTGGGTTTTGGCATGTTTTAGCATATCCAGAGCATATCTGAAAATCTGATGGTTGTGGTTTTCTTTTTGGCATCTTTGCATTTTTTATTAAATATGCCAAAACGAAATACAGGACAAGTTGGAAAGAGTTGGATTGTATTTAGGTTTAAGGTAACACTAGAATTTTTTCTCCCTGGAAGGACGCCAAACTTTTGTTCAACCAGCACATAGGAACAACAATTTTCAATGCACATACAGGACTAGAACCCCAATGGATAAAATTGATCCCACAGAGAGCAAAATCACTTGTCTATCGCATAAGAGTGTATCTAAAGATAAACTTCTATGTCAAAATTTCTTCGATTGCTCAAGTAAAGAACAATTATCGGCATTGACAGTTTCATTTTGTGCATCATGAAGAGTGAGGAGCAATCAAACCCTTAAATATATGCAGATTCTTCCTCTTCCAGAGCAACCACATAGAAGGAAGATTATATGAAGGATAAATATCAAGAGGAGCTTTGTGGTTTGTCCAAATATAGTTGTTAAATAAGACCACATTGCCCTAAGATGCGCACACAAGAAGAAACAGTGCTCAATAGTTTCCACCTTTTGCATGCAAATAGGATATAGGTCTGAAACCTGTGGATAAAACTTATGAACTAAGACCTTAACCTTAGAGCAATGATGAACGATTTGCCGCCCTGCCACTTTGGAATGGACAACTTAATCCAGACACCTATATCTATACACCTTTTCCATTGAGGATGAGACTTTGGAATGGACAACTTAATCCAGACATCTATATCTATACACCTTTTCCATTGAGGATGAGAAAGTAGAAGAGGCCATTCAGTAGATGGACAGAGAGAACCTCACCATCAAGAAGCAGTTTCTACGTCGAGGATACTATGCGTTCTGAGTTCATTTTGCATGGCAACACATAATCATGTAACTGTTGGTATATAATCTGTTGATGTTGGAGCCACATCTGGCAAACACACTACAATGCATGCCCAAATATTTATGTGCCATCGATACAACAAATGTCTTGTTCGAAAAGCCCCCCCATGATATTGCCATACTCGTGCCAAGCTACAATGGATGTGATTCTAGACTGGGTCAATGAATGAACAACTATAAACAACGACATATGATCAGCGTAGTATAGGCAACTAAAAACACAAGCCTCTCGATTAATCTAAAATAATGATCCAAGAATCAAGGTGGCCTACAGGAAGGGAGTTACATTAAGATATGGATACATCAATGACCAAAGAAGAGGATTCTAGGCTTATGAAAAGGGAGATGTTACTGAACAAATGAACTGTCAGTTATTGAATTGACTGTTTAAGAAGTCTTGGTCCAGGAGAGTCATCCTTACCAACAAGAAGCCACAAAATGAGCTTGAAATCAGCTTCATCGTCGCCCCATATAAAATTTCTGATAGCACGAACTATCTCATCCATCTCACACTGAGAAGCCAACGAGTGTTGCTAAGAATAGACTTGGAAATTATGATTCTACTTAGCATAAAACTCTTTTTGGCTTGTGCTCTAAAAATACTATCTATCTAAAACTAGAATGGACACAATTACAAGCATCTATAGTTACAAGCTTTATACTTCTAAGCATAGAAAGTTGAAGATTACAATAGATGATTAAATCAAAGTCTCATGTGATCGTCCAATCAGGTCTGATAATTTAAAATCTTGGCACGTAAAATAACCACACGTGGCAACAGCATCAACTAATCAACATACCAAAAGAATCGTATAATAGCATAAGCAACCACACATGGCATTGGGGCAATCTATAGTGCTTCAGCCTTGTTTGTTTTCTTTGGAAAATATGTGTTTATGTATTATGTCCATAGTTATAAAGGGCAAAGATCCTAAGTGCTGTGACAACCTTAATAATCAATCCATGCCACATCCAAGTAAAAGTTATCTAGCAATAAATGCCATCTATAAAAAATCGAGCCGAGCAATGGAGCGTCTTTATACAATCTGTTTCAAAGTCCATAAAGGTTAAACAGAAAAGAAAATATAGTAATTTGATAGAATGATTGCTTAGGATATTGTATCGTAGTATGTTTCTGATTTCAATACAAGTGTTTCTGATGTTAATACAAGCCATTATTCTAGTGTGCTTCCAACAAGGAACACATGCAAGCATGTCTCACACTAGTAGAGAAAACATTGAAGTGAACTTCTTTGTTAAGGTCATCCTCTCACACATGAACATCATATTGTGCTTGCCTGGATGTAAGGGAAACCTTCAAATTTTTCTATAGCAATACACCTGATTATTTTCTAGCTTATGGTGGCAGATCAATCTATAAACCAATGCCCTATGGAAATGGAGCTTAGCTTCATGGAATTTTGATGTGCCAAAGCCAAGCTAAAGATCTAGTTACAACAGAAAGGCCAAGGATCACCCCTCAACTGTCTAAAAAGCTCGTGATTTAAAAAAAGGCACTTCGGAAAAAAAAACAAAATAGCCACAAAAGATTCATACATCGGGCACACAAAATTCAGCTAAAATCCGTTAGAGGCAGCAACTTAAAAAAGAATAACTACGGCAACGAAGAGTTTTCAAGAGCTTTCAAATACCTGTTTTAGAAATCGTTTTGAGAAATCGACTCCAGTTTACTCGGAAAATTGCATTCATAGAAACAGTCTGATCAATTTTCAAAACCATAAGCAGCCATTTGAATAAACAAAAAAGTTCGGGTACCTAATTCCGTGCCACATTCCTTTGCAATATCCAATATGCAAAGCGATAAAGCTCTTCGGAGCTTTTTTTTTTTTCCGCCCAACCGCCATCGCGGCTGATAACGGAAAGCATTATCACCTAAAAGACAGGAAAAAGCAATGAATGCGATTATACAATCAACCATAGTAGTTTTAGAGCCGCCGGAAATTTTCTAGGCCTAATGTGTATTTGGGTTGCCCTAAAGGGCAAACCCTCGCTTATATGGGTAAAGGGAATATCCCGGTATATACTGATATATACCAGGATATGCTTGGTAACTGCTACTTGTTGTTGCAGGTAACTCTACCTGTTGCTGCCAGCGGAAGAGACTTCCAGAATCTAATTTCATTTGTTTCAAACGAGCCTGAAGGATTCATCCAAACAGGGGAATATAGTGCTGCCCAGCCATGGACGTCGGAAAACCCCCTTCTGTTCATCCATGTATGGATTATTTGGCTTTCTTGATATGTTTTTCCCGTTTATGAACTCTATCACTTATGGAGTAGATTACTAGATTTGCATTATGTAATTCATTCAAAGCTTATATTCATTGCACTAAATTTAAGACAGTGATGAGTTTTTGTGACAACAAATTGACACACACAATTTACATCATAAATTCATTGCACAAAATCTTACAGAAATGCAAAGCTCATCAAGATAGACATTTTATAAGAAAAGAGTACAACATCAATGATGCTAAAAGCAGGAGTCAGTATTCACTTTGAATGAATGTGAAAAACACAATTATGGAAGTTGCCACCGAAGATGATATCAATGCTATGACACCCCCTGGTTCTATACGATGCTTCCATCGTATAGACACGGGAAATTCCTCTTCCTAGCAATACAACCACTGGGTCGGGCCCTCCATCTAACCCGGGACACTTGTGATGGTCAAGTGCTCGAGTGAAGAACATGGAGGTGTCATTGGCCTCCTGCTCCTTCTCTGGGACATCCTATACGGCGGAAGCATACATACATGTTAGCACAAACACAATACCACATCAATAAGATGCCACCTCAAGGGGTGGCCCCTCCATCATCCAAGTATCAACCATATCACCAACTTACCTAACGGCCTCCACAATAGTGGAGAAGCACCTCGATCTAGCCAAAAGGATAAATTACCTCAAGAGAGAAAGTGTTCTATGTATCCTCGAGATACATTCTTTTATCTAAAAATTTTGAACATTTTGTAATAAAAAAGGCCCAACGCCCAAGCTAAAATAGTGTCGAAGTACTATCATGGTGCCATAGCATGGGGGTTGATATGGTTTGGGGCCCATGGGAGACCACTCGAGTCTTGGGGAGGCGGCACCTAATTATCACATATAGAGGGTCAAACCTCAACGTCTAGACGCTTTTGCCCAGTTGGTTG
>JAANSK020294600.1:0-19876 GCA_011763485.2 Isoetes engelmannii
CAAAAAAAAAAAAAAAAAAAAAAAAAAAAAACAGGATGCAAAATCTTGACCAAAACATAGGTTAAAACCCCGAAAAAAAAATGAAAAGTGAAATAATGTCAAAATAGTGAAATCGTGGTTTAGTGGTTTTAATGGTTTTAATGGTATTAAACTTGCATTGATTTTAGTGGTATTGATGGTTTTAATGGTATCATATTGAATGGTATAATGATATTATACTTATAATAGTATTATGTTTGTAAGGTTTAATTTTTTAATGGTTGTAATGTTTGATTTTTAAAGGTTGTAAAGTTCAATGTCTCAATGTTATTATGGTCTTAATGGTATAATGCTTATAATGGTTTATTTTGATAAACTAGGGAGAGAGGTTAGAAATCTTCTTGAGTGGGAAGGCAACTCAACCCTCCAGGGAAAAGCATCAGAAGCACCCAAGCAAGGCCCGTCCAATTTGCCTCAGGGTACTGTTGGAGGTCCTCCCGAATGTGGGAAGGCTAGAATCAAGCAATGCCCCAGGACAAGTTGGAGACGAATGGAACGCATGCTAATCCATCCATGCACCGGGACAGTCTTTGTAGAGGGCACCATAACCGTTGTGCATCCAGCTGATAGTGTTAATGATCAGAGGCTCGGAGATGACCATCTGGGTATTGCTATTGTGAACATGCTCGCACAGGTGGATACCATCATGTCTCAAGGTTCATCTAGTGATTGTGTTGTATGCTCGAGTCTTCTAGAATCCCAGTCCCAACTGAGGTGGCCAATTAACCATATTAGAGACAGGGGGGTGCATATATGGATGCCCAAGCCCAGGATGGACCCAATGTTGCATGCCCAGAAACTGTAGAAGACGAACTGGTCGAAGAACCTCCATCACTGACGAGGAAGAGGCGCTATGTGTTCCATAAAAGGCAACCATGCAAAAAACAGAGGTCCCAGAGGTGCATGCTAAGAGATGAAAGGAGAGCTGCAACCAGAGAGAACTTGGAGGCTATTAGGGGGCAAGAGTGTTGTGGCCTGGATTGCACTGTGCACTACTCAGTCGAGGAGCTTGTTGAGATAAGGTCTCCATATACTGAACAGCTTCAAAAGGACAGAATTACATACATGTATACACTATATGGGAATGCATATTATGATGATGTGACAGGAATTCTTATGTATCAGTTGAAAGGCCATAGGGTTTGCATGAGGGGTTTGAGATGGATTCTTGGTTTGAGCAAAGACTTCCTTTTATATGTATTGGGAACAAGTCAGGAGGGGAGCTAAGGTTTTCAGCCATGGTAATTGTCAGACTCTAAGGCCTAAGGCAAACACATTGAGAGCCATTGCTATTTTCGAAAGCTTTATCAGGTACATGTCCCAGTCCATGCCCCATAAGTCCGAAGTGAATGAGCAGGGCGTAAGGGTGGTCGAAAGAGTTTTGCCACATCATTATATTCAGAAGGAATGCTTGAAAGAGGTGAATGCTATTCTAGAGTCCACTGGTGGTAGGCCAATCTCACAGCCAGCATTTAGCAGGTTATGGGCTACCCACTTTTCTGACGTGGTTGTCTTGCAATACATGCCCTTCACAAAGTGCAATACTTGCATTCAACTGAAGGATACGCTTGCCTCGACTGCAATAGAAAAGGAAAGAATGGAAATAAGAGAGAAATTTGCAGACCATCAGTCTGAACAGATGGCTTGCAGGCATCTGTATTGGCAGTGGAGAACCTTCTCCCATATGCAGCTTGATAGGTTCTTATGCATTATTCATGACAAGATGGACCAACACAAAACCTTCTTGCCCCATCTGGATCCCTTGCCGAAGCGTTGCCAAAACGCCTTCCAGCTGAAGATAAGTTTGGCAGGTGTTCTTACACATGGTCACGGTGCAGGAACCTGCGGCCATTTCGTGATTGATCTATGGAAGGATGATCCAAATTTCCATGTGAGCTCCATTTTTAAGTGCTTGAGAACGCTAGAGAGGGGCACCATTGAAGGCAGGAGATACTCTCCATCAGCCCCCATATTTGATGCATTGATGGATGATCAACCTTTAGCCTACCAAAGGCAAATAAATGAGCTGAGATCGAAAGTCCAGTGCAACAGTAAAAGGTCATGGGATGACTTCCCCATCAATGGAAAGTCATTGCCTTAGGAACTACGTGTTCAACTGGATAACTACTGGAAAGAAAACAAGAATAGATGGATGTTTGGGGCAATGTCATACCTTACTGCAATTGGGGTTTTTAAGTTGTGAAAGTGGGGTTCATAATGGTTGGGCACATCCATGACGACATAGATGGCTTCTTTGGCACCTTCTCCAATAAGATAAGGAGGGAGAATGTGGCCACTCTTCCTGAACTCATGGACATGTTTGAGAGTTGTGCGAGCCTTAATCCCAGGAATTCTTGCTCGATGAAGTTGCAGATTGGAAGTCATTTATGGAGGGATACTTACTAGATGGCAAGGATAAAATGACAGGAGACACTAAGCCACTTCAATTCAAGTTCTGGGTTAGCAGTACAAATGGAGGCCTTCTGATAAACTCTGGATGCCTGTAGAAGGCATAGAAATATGGGAAAAGGGTCCGGATGGTGAAGTGCTACTTCCCTCAGGTCAGCATAAACCAGTTCTCCCTTTCAAAAATGTTAAGGACTCTAGTCAGCTGGTTAAGAACCTTCGGAAATACTTAACCCACTGGGAAGATGTGCAAAAAGGAAAGCTTTGCACTGCACTCAAGAAGGATCACATGGCATCCCTGATCACATACTGGGAGAGAGTGATTTCTTGTTTGGAGAAGGAACATCCATGTGTGGACAAGTTAAGGGATGGGTTCCTTCCAGAGACTAGATGCGAGAGTGCCCTTGATGCTGGGACATCTACTAAGGATTGTGCAACCAAAGGGTCCAAGTGGTGAGTAGGAAGCAAGGCCAATAAGCCAAAGTGGTTCGATCTTGCAGATTGGGATCCCTTTGAAGACATCAAACCAGGCTACTTCGTGTTGGTTAGGCCTAACAGTGATGAATGTCCTATATGGTTGGGTCATGTTCTGAGTGAGGTGACCAGGAGCATGATTGATGGTGAGGAGTTGCGTCCTGGTTTCCAGATGCAGTTCTGGGAACCCGTGGGGAGGCACAAGAAAGGTGATCTCAAAGAGCAATACTCTAAATGTTGGGAGATGTGGAGGAATAATCCAGCAGATCTGGTGAGGAGGGAATATGTGGAGTGTGTGGTGTGGTCATACAAACCAGAGCAGCTCCCCAAAGACAAGACACACAAGATACCTAAGAAGGAGCAGGATAAGGCCATGAGCAACCTACATAAAGTAGCAATGTATGCTAAGGCACATAGTGTTTGAGTATGACCTAAATTATTGATTATTTGTGTAACATGCTAAATATGATCTCTCATTTACTTTGATGTCTTCTCGCAATGCTTTTCATAAAAATCACTAAACTAAGCTAAGACACAATATCTAAGAAGGATCCAAAGCAATATCAAAGTAAGAACTGCCTATATTTTTGGAAAAGCAGTAGTCCCAGAATATTGGATGAGGCCCGTAATTTAGAAAATGTCCCACATTAACCAAATTGAACTTTACATAGTTTCAATAATTAAAATGATCTTACATCTCAATAGGCTACAGCTTTCAAATGTGTAGCAAGAAATGACATTTCCGATAACTAATCTAGCATTGATGAATTTTTTTGGAGAATCTAATTCGCTTTTACGTTATTAAAAGGTTTGATTAGTCTCACAAAATAAAACAACAAAATGAATATTGCAAGTAAAACAAACAAACGCATAAATTCCATGAGCAAACAACTAGACGTACGACTTAATTGCACATCCTATTTTACTAAATCCATTGCAGATGTAAGACCTGAGGAGTATTCTGTGAGTAGTACTCAGGGTAAATATTAAAGACAACAGATTGAGCAGCAAATACGCATATATGTCCAAGCTACATGGTAACCTACCTATATATCGTCAACATTGTAGTATCAAATGCAAGACATGATCATAGCATATATGGTCTATATGTTGTTTCCACCTCAACTTATCTCCTCAACAATGGTGCAAATGTAAAACATGTAGCAACAATCTGCGAACTAGGTATTAACGATGTAGATGCTCCCAAACAGTGAGATACTATTTCTATAAATTTGTAGATTCTTGATAAACAAATGTATAGCATCAAACACAACTTACCTTCATAGTCAACTGTATGGCATCAAACACAACTTACCTTCATAGAGTGAGCAAATCGTAGCGCCAAATGCAAGGCATGTCTACAACCACCATGACCTTTTTGTCTTTTGAGCTTCAATTCACCATCTGCTATCAAATAGAAGTCTTACGGATGATTTTCATGAGGTTCAACGCTTGCAAAAATCAAATTTCAACGAGGTTCAAGGCTTGCATTGGTGCATGTCCTTGTAAACTTTCATAATGTGATTTTTTGGAGGAGAACCTAAAGTCATATGCAGCAGTAATACTCATTTGTATAAGTTCTCTAAAATTAAAATTAAAAATAAATTTCAAAACATCAAATTCAAACCCAAGAAGCATTTTTCTAGGATGGAGAACCTCCTGAACTATTTATATGCCAAATTTGAACTTAAATTTGATCTATTTCAAAAAGTTGTTGTTTTTACATCATAATTGCTTTCTGGGAACCAGTACGGTTTTCAGAAAGTAGAAAACAGTTTTGACCCTGTCATGTTTGAATGGATCTACCTTCCTTCACAGACTTCGGATTGAAATGTGGTTTTTGTGTCTTTCTCTATATCCCGTATAGACAAATAACATTAGAAACAAAAAAAAGGCAAAAAGATCTTTTTATCAAGACATTTTTACTTTGTGTGAACATGAAGCTTTTGGTACTTGACCCCCTTGGGTTTGCTAGAGCATAACTCACAAAAACGGGGCCGGATACATTTTGATATATTTTTCATCAGAAGCATGACTGCCATATATGAACTCCTAGATAGGGTTTGGCTAGTTTTTGTGCCCTTGATTTTATATGATCTTTTTTTGTGAACCTTCAAAATGCCCATTAATGGTCCATCATGAAGTAGGTCTAGTGTTAAACAAAAAGATTTGCAATTTGGCCAGTCAACTTTAAGGTATAGTACATATAGTACTATGCATCTGGTATTATACATACCCAGACGTTAAATATGCGTACGTAAACAACACTGGATATGTGTGTTGCTTAAGACATGCTTAGCAACTGTTACCCTTCTAGGCATAGAGAGTTTAGCAATATCCCATCAAGAAAGGTGCCTCTGCAATCCTCTATTATGAAATCCCACGCATCAGAAGTTGAGACATGAATACCTACAGGGATATTAAGAAGCTTGGCTGCCTTCCCATGAGGCAACACCTTCCAGAGGTAGGCAAGAACACAAGGTGGGACTTCATGATCGAGAGTCCACAGAGCAGAACACTTTTGCCAACCAACCAAAAATGTGTCAAGTAGAAACTTTGCATTTTGGAGATTATCATCTTCTGCTATCAAGAATAGAAAGGTATAATCTGCATACTTCTTAATAATTTCTTGAGAGCCATTCTCCATAGGCAGATCCCTAATCACATCATCCTCAGCAGCACTAGAGAACAATTTTGAGAGCACCTCTGCCACTATTATAAAAAAGCAATGGAGCTAAGGGGCAACTTTGATGAACTCCTCTACCAACAGGAAAGACGACAGAGGGCTCTCCCTGGAATAGTAATGTAGATCTTGTAGAAATATGCAGCTTCATCACATCTCTAGTGAATGGGATGGCAACCCTAAGGCCAATCCATGTTGTCATATGCCTTGGCAAAGTCAAGTTTGAGATATGCAATGCAATATGCGATAGGCCGGTAGCCTTGCCCAATACATGCCTTCATTGTATGTCAAGAGCAACATGCTTTAAACGTACAATTCTGTGAAACCCCTTTCCCTTAAAAGCATCAATTTTTAAAACAAGAGGGTATATCAACTTGATGAGATTGATGGCACGAAGGGTGTTCATATGTGAAGCGTATGCCTATTCATAAGGGAGGTAGATCAACAAAGTTCTATGATTTATGAATGACACGCCTATTATGTCTATTATGCCGACTAATTGTACTGTGTAGATGAGTTCTTGGAATAGACCACCACACTCTCTATTGTCGGAAGGTCACTAGAATTATCTTTTATCTGTGCTGGCTTGTAATGACTCCAAATTACTAGCAATGTAAAATGGTTGGTTGTAGGATCCAACAAACATAGCTTTGCACCCTATCAATTGTTTTCTTAAGTTTAGAAGCTGGTTTACAAATCTTTAGTTCATGTTTGAGATGAAAGCCATTTGTAAAGCAGATATGTTGTTTTTGTATATACTTTTATTAGTTTCTGTTTTTTCTTTTTTTGTTGCAGGAAATTTTATTGCTTCATTTTATCTATCAAAAATGTAAATAGGGATTGGAAACGTGGTCAAGACCACAAATAAAGAAGGGATACCATCTATACCTTGCTGTCCTTTGATAGGTAGAGAATTTAGGATCGGCGAACCATTCATAACTATCCTTTATCAAATCCAGTTCAGTTTACTGCAAATGCAATTTCCAGATGTGGACACCCTTCTGCCATAATTCTCAGCTTACTAAAATAGATATTGATTTTTACACACGATCCAATGTTCAAAGTTGATAGATGTGGAGATTTGATCTAATGTTTATGGTGTAATTTCTGGGAATTTACTATAGTGTTTAACTAGCTCTTGGTTTTAGACATCGACATAGGGAACAAGAAAAGCCTCCCTCCCCTGAACCTTTACGTTAGCCCGGGCAATGTGAAGATCTTGAATGGCGTTCACTGCTGTTGACATTTTAGACTATTATTTGTTTTAGAAATTGATGCTATCAACGTAAATATGTAGATATGAACGTAGATTTGAAGAACTAGAACGTCAGAAGACATATTGGAGTTTTAACATTTTCCCAACACTTTCTGACGATATTCTCCAAGGGCCCATATAGGAAATATCATTCGATATGCTGAATAGGATATCATGCAATTTCTGTTGAAGACACCAGTAATTTCCTGTAGGAAAAAACTCTTAGTTCACATATTATACTATATTTATGGCATAACCCTGACATACCTCTTGAGGATAGTCACCATTCTCCAATTGTGCATTAGTTAGCAGTTTAGCAGCCTTGTGAAGTGGAGTCGGATCCCTTTCAGCCTATATGCATATGACAGAGACTTGGTTACCTCACAGAACTATTATGGTTAGGTTATGAGGATTTAGAGGCATTTCCAAGAAAAGCAACATCAGGCTTTTCAGATTGCATATGAAATCAGAAAGCTTTTCTACCAACTCATTTTAATTTGCCCCTCCCTTCACTTCTGTAAGCTCAGCATTAAGCAGACCACTATGACTAAAGGATGTTACCTGTCCTGCTGCAATAAGTGCAAGCATGGCCCAAGCTGTATGTACAACATGTGCACGATCATCATCTAGACTTGTATACACCTGTAGAAAAAAAAAGCAACTCAGATGTTTCTCACTACAAGCTGGAAAGCGAAATGTTACCTTGTTCTGGGAGCCTAAATAACTTTCTCCCCACCCTCCACATAAAAGTTGCTTTGAGAGCAAGAATTGGCAAGCTCTTTGGATAGCAGTAGAACTGCCGTAAGTTTCACCTGATGCTAGCAAGCCCAATATGCCAAACCATGTTCCATATGTAAAACACACTCCCCAAGAACCATACCTGCAAACAAGTTTCCTCATAGGCCTGATTCCTCAAAACATATATTATAGTAATACATATAAGCAATTTATTAGCTGAACTTCTGTTTCTTTAAGAAGCACCATTATTTGTTCCTGGCTAGTTACCATTGATTTCAAACTTCCAACCACATTCTCATATTCTGGTCCCTGTATCTGCTGCACCTATACAACTAATAGAGCAGATCCTTAAATGGAAGGAAGTTGAATTTTGCAAACTATGGAAGTTTTAACCTCTATCTGCAACAGAAAACAAGCAATTACCAGGAGCCGTCAGCTTCTTGTATGCTTTTGATGAAGTTTTGACCTTTTGTAATAAATCTAGCAATGTCTTTTCTTCTGTGATTTGGATATGCCTTCCTGAATGAGGAAAGCGCTTGTATACAAGCTGATGTGCACTCAACGTAACTGCAAGCATATCTCATTTCTATAAGCCCATTGACTGTTTTGACGATATGAAAGGATTCTGGATGGCTTACGAATAATCGATGGTAATGTCACCAAAAGTTTCAGATGGGTTGAATGTCTGCACAGAAAGAACATTTTTAAGCACACTAAAGATGTGATCCTATATGAATTAAACTCCAAATACAGAAACTATTAAATACCTCAATCCAAGAAAATGAGCGTGTAAGCTCATATGTTGCAACACCACCATTTGAGTTCTAGGGATAAAAAAACCATATGAGCACATGCAAAAGCAAAAGAAAATTATAAAAGAGCTTCAAATTCAGGACATAGTGACAAACTTAAGGACAGAAGCAATGTTGAAACTTATAATCTATGCTTGATATGATAGAACATAAGGTGGGTGTTGTCATTTACAATATAACAAATTACTCCAATAAAGTAGAAAGAACCATAGTTCATGCGGCCTTGCATAAGTCCTTAGCAAGAGGGACAAAATCTTATAACGAATGAGTTCTACAACAAGCTAACATCTTGAGTTAAAGTAAAGTAAAGAATTAGTATCATTATCTTATAAGGGACCATAAACAAATCTGAACCATCATATGTCATAATATTAATCAACCTTATGATTATCATGGTAAGGCACATGCTCTAGACGATGGTTGGGAATCCAATTAAGAATGAATTAAACACACATCTGATATGTTTAACAGACAAAGCATGATGCTTAGCGAGCTGCAAGTTATATTTTTATCATGGTCTTAGGGTCAATGCCCGACAGCTGATGGCGATGTGGAGTTTTGCTTGAAATGGATATTTGTACGAGAAAATTGACTCCATAATTTTGACGAATTCTTTGTGATCTTGAGTTGCCCAGCTCTTACGGCTTTTTGTACATTCGTCTGAGTTTAAAGCTTATAGTCATCTCAGTTTGATTCAAACTCCTAACATGAAGTACATATATATGGCTTCTCCTTATGCAAAGATATTTGCAAGCAAAAGTTCTGTTTATGCGAATGAAGTTTTCAAGCAAGAACGAAGGTCTGTGGCAGACCATGTGTGAACCATTATTGCTCTGTTTCTTTGAAAGGCAGGGCCTTATGTCATGCCGTAACAAGGTGCAGATATGAATCAATCGAATGTATATTATATATTGTGTACCTTGCCAATTCAAGCAGGGATCTGGTCTATGAGTTTATTGCTAGAAAGATTAAGAGAGTATATGGTGATGGAGTGAAGCTATTTAGGAATGGGACCGCCAAGGCCACACCCTGCAAGTGCAAGCTCAGAGATAAAAATGCTTAGCCATTAAGGAATTGCTTTAAAATCAGAGGAAATGTTAAATTCAGGTCATTGAGGAGACTTTGAACATTACCTAGATTAGCCATGGGCTAGATAACGCGCTGTTTTGGTGGCTCCAATCCGAACTCATACTCAGACAGGATAGATAGAAATGTATAATCCTCCATTGAAACTTATGGATTCCTAACCCAACTCGTGGGGAAGCCGTGTCGGTTCCTGAGACAAAAGGATTCTTGATGTTGTGCTAGACATCCGATCTCTACATGGCAGACCCATAGAATCCTAAAGGAATGTCACATAGGAATGTCTTAGAACCCTGCACCAAGTATGGACTGCAGTAATTATGCAGGCCATAAAAATCATGCAGATCAAACTTAGCGATGAATAACCTTCTACGTGGTCTTTCCTTTAAATTTGAGATTACGAATTGTGCATGTAGACCATGATGACTAACTGGTGTTTAAAATGCAATGTATCGTAGCACATCATGACTTTGAAATCATCACAACTTAGTACCAGGGTCTATGAGCCACCCAAATGGCAGCATGTCTTTAATAATTGAGAAGTGCTTTCTCTATGGGTCTTTAATGAACGTCATTGCCACTTGGAGCATGGCCATGACTAGGAATACTAAAAATGTGAGAGCTGACAACATAGAATGAGGCTGGAAGTGGAATGACTCCACAAATCCTAGGTATGAAATGATGGCTACTTTTACAGCAATAATTGGATATGAGAATGAAGGGGTCATGTGGAATTATTGCAAGAAAAACACCATTTAAGTTATTTGGGGAATGTACACTGCTATCATGAGCAGGCAAACATTGACATTGGATTGCACTGGCCTGCCCCTTTTGAACATCTCACATGTATTCTTTTCAAAAGTAGTTTGTACACCTAAAACATCACAATGGAATTCCATGATTAACTTTTTATCTTCCAAGAATAATGAATCTTGGTTAATAATAGGTGTCTGCTTGCTCAATATTTATCAGGTCATGGGCAGTCTATATTATAAAGCTCAGCGACAAAATTTGTATTATTTGTACTTAGGTTCCAGAGCCATAGCATTCATTAAGCCATTTAAACTTGAATGTAGGAAATTACAGAAGGCAATGCGTCTTTCTCGATTGTAGCTCCATAAATGAGTCAAAATAAGGCCAATGTGCATGCTATTTAAGTAGTCCTTCCAAATACGTTGTATGTTCCTGCTTTTTATAAGTTTTTACTCATGTGTGTGAGTTTCAATAAGTTGGATTCCATAAAAGCAAGACCTTCCAGCTTCACCCCTCATCAGTTTTGTTCTAATAATATCTATGTGCAGGTTATTTTGGATGGCACATTGGGAAACAAAGGTCTGAGGTATTCGTATTACTTGGTATAGACCTAGATAATTCCAATTTCATTTTGTTATCCCTCTTATGCAAGCTTCTACAGTAGATTGGTTAGAATCTGAGTTTCACATGCCCAGCATGGCATAAGATCCAACATCAATCACAATTATTTTATGGTCAAGTTTCACTGCAATTTCTGGCAGGGGACTGTAATGGAATAGAGCTTCTATTCTCCTTAAGATTTTTGCATTCCACAACAAAAAAGAGCATCATCTGAGGACATGGATACTAGCTGTTAGCTAGTGTAAATATTCCTAGAAGATATTGCAGTGGAAGTGTTTACAGGTATAATATTGCACCTCAATGTGCATGGATCCCTCATCCAATGCTACATTTTATTATTCCTCTGCAATTCAAAAACAGACAGGCCTTGCTACTCACCTGCATCGTTAGTTTGTGCCACAAGGAAGATTGTTCAGACATTCTCACTGTATGTGAACATGTAGCTAATTTGTTGCCTAACAAGGCTGTTCATTCTTCTGGTTGATGCATGAACTGGGGCATTGGTCAACTGGCTACCAGCATGGATATTCTTAAAACCCACTTCAAGGCTTTCTGTTTAAATGCGTTGCAAGTTGTAAGCTCTTTCATCTGCCTACCTGCTCTTCGATTTCCCATCTCTTATATCCAGCATCTAATGCTAGTAGCTTAGTAGCAAAAGAATTGTATATAGGTTTTTAGTAAGGGCGTAAATGAATGTGTGGCTCCAAAAGTTCTGAAATCTAGTTGCTCTGGTGATGTATTGTTAGCACCTCATGTGCTCTGCATTAACGCTGATAGTTCATCTCAACTTAGGGCACCACAGGTTATGAAACAATTTTGACGCAGCCCTTCTAGAACGCCAGGAAGTCCTCATCAATGTTACATGTTGCAGATCACTCTCGTATTCGCCAAGCACATGAGCGTATTCATGAAAGAGACTAGAATGGCTAAAAGTTTATTTCCAGCAAATTTGCATTTTATTACAATGGGTAAGTGTATCGTTAACTATCTTAAGGGATAGAACATGAAAAATGGGAACTTACTTGATATGATAATATTACGTTGACACAGTCGTATAAACGTTCAGCAGGTATAGGCTCTCCAACTAGATTAGGAGACAGTTGTGAGAGAACCAAAGCAGCCTGCATACTTAAACAAAAACAACCAACAGAGCTTCATATAATGGGTTCACCATCAAAATAGATTATTTCTTTAATACTCACCTTCAGACCTTCTGATGTACAGTCTGAAATAGGCCAACCATGATCTCTGGTGGAAAATGGCCATGCACCTTTTGAAATGTGGCGATACCATTTCTTCAGATCACCAGGGCAATCTTCTTGGACCTTTCCATTTCTTTCCCAATGTTAGAGTCTTCTGCATAGGACAACAAAGAATGACAAGAAAAGGAGACAAGAACCTGTGTCTTATCCAAATACGAATGAGCCTTCTTAAGCATTGCTCCACATTCATCCATAAGATTAGTAGAAATTAATGCTTGCACAGCAAAAGCTGTATCCCACAGTTGGCTTCCATTGTATCCCTACAGTAAATTAACATTCACAAAATGCATGCAATCATGTAAAGACCGGTCAATTAAGATGAATAGGCTTACTTGCATCTTCATCCCGTCTTCCGCAAGCCAAAGATAATCAGCTATTCTAGGTAAATGACGTTTGAAGGCATCTGATGTCGGGTCTTCTATCCAACAGCATAGCATATTGATAACCTGGGAGAGTCAGTTTTCTTAGTGGAAGGAAAAACTGTGTTGCATGATTGCCAGCCAATGCCTATCATGTATGTATTTGCAAGATGAGACCAGCAAGCAATTGAGCCATTAGGAAATAATAAGAATATGACTTCCATATTGAAAAGTTTTTATAGGATATGGAAAGGTAAAAGGGATGCCATGCTTGGACAGAATAGATGCTCCAATATATGTGTGAGCGATGGGGGCAGGCATTTTGGGTCACCAAGAAAATCAAGCGAGTATGAAGGCACAGTTGAAAGAGGATTGCCACCGCTAGAAGTGGAAGCCCACCATAGAATGCATAGCCCAGTTCCCTTGATGTTAGGTTGGCAGATGGATAGAATTTCATAAATTAAACATAATGAAATACTCTAAAGCTTCCAACCTTGTTGACGGGACCAATACAAACATATCTTGTGTTCTCATCTTCATAATGTATATGATCAATTGCCTCATGAAGAGCCTTTTGCCTAAGAAGAGATCCTGGCCAATGCCGCAACAAAGGCTCAGCAATCTTTTGAAGCGCTGCCCAGACATAGTCTTGAATCAATGGATGTGGGTAGTAGAGATCCTCCTGCAAATCGGCATCCTATTTGTCAATACTAGTAAGAAATTTCCTAGACGACACTGGTTAAATTTATGTAGAAGATTGATTCAAAATGGAATTGCACCCGAACAAACACATGAAAAGGGATCACCTTGGCACAGGTATTTCGATTACCATCCCAATTGATTTGGCTGTAAGGTCTAGTATATAGCTCAATTCTCAAGTCTTTGACCGTATCTGTAAGTGACCCGGAGAATTGACGACCGTAAACATAACTCATTGGAAGATACACCATTCGACAATGACACCACATCCGTCCTGCATTAAATTGAACGTTCATACGGGGTGAGATACAACAGATATAATCACAAATTTACACCAAACTTGGCACAGATTTAGACATAAACTCAACTAAACTCATCCAATAAGAATTCCACGGCATTGTATGATTCTCATAGAAATGTTTCTCAGGCCTATTTATTCACAAAATCACTATATGTACATACATACGGTTCGGTTACAAAACAATATACTGGACGAAAATCAATTTTGAAGAATATAAAGTTAGACCCATGCATTGTGCATACCAGGATGCAACGGCACAATGTATGGTAATAACCACATTTCAGGAGGTAAGGGGTTTACACATGACCACTCCATTGCTCCCAGGACCTGCAAAGCAGTTGCATTAGGCATATGTAGAAACAATTACTTGCAACAAATGGGAGAAGACAACACAAGGGAGGGGGGAGAACCAACTGCTAGCCAAAACTTTCCCCAAGATGGACATGTTATTGCTCCTCCATGATCTCGAATCCAAAGGCGGGCTTTTTCCATCGAGCCATTACCATCATTTGGCCCTTCTCCAAGCAATCTCAATGTGACGTATGAGAGAACTGTCCCAAACATTGTACTGTGGCCCTCAATATGTAGACCCCATCCACCATCCTTGTTCTGCAAAGTTTAGCTGTGTCAGTTGATGGCATCAAACAAGACATGTTGTAAAACTTCATATATATAGTTGCAATACCAGTCAATGCAACATCTTACATTGGCGAGATGCCAAAAAGCCATAGCTCTGATGACCCACACGAAACACTTCAGATGTTTTCATGAGTCTGTTAAAATATGTGAATAAGCTGAGTAGATGATTTTTCACATGTGGACAAGGTGGCAGCTGATGTATCATACCAATGGCAGATGTGTAACTAACTATCTACGAGTTAATAGAGCAGCATATGGTAGGAGTCGGCTAAAACTAAAGCATCATGACAGAAGGCTACATAACACTCCCGTTAAATCAGCCATTTTTAGCTTAGATCCTCACTTCTCGTCAGGCTGCAATATATTTTCCTAATAGCCAGTATATGCAAATAGAAATAGAAAAACATATATACCTGATGATTATACAAATATCTGCACATCTCCTGTACATGTGCTTTGGACAGGACTTTATCAAGACCACCAGTTACATAAAGAGTAATGACCTGTTGTTTATGAAAAAAAAAATGTCACGCCTATATGCTAAAAAGTTCAGAGAGTTGTATACAATCTAAGTAATTGCTGCATTACCAAACCAGGCATGAGAAACATGGGGCCTCCATAGTCCCCGGGCCAGTGACCATCAGCTGCTTGAATGGTGGAATAAAAACGTATTGATCGAACAAGTGTTGTTTGTATAACATGATCGGTAATATCATTATGCTCTTTAAGTTCTACTTTTGTTGGCAAGGTTGGAAGAGCATTCTCTTTAGCAAACTGTATAGACAGAACAAGAACAAATTATGCAATAATTCATGAGATCCTAGACAGATGACAAACTCTACCTGCATTCTCATGAGGACATCACCACTGTGTCTATTGAAATATCTGTTTTTGTAATAGTTATCCCGCGCCTGATCCACTGCTTTACGCTCTTCCGAAGTGCCATCGTTCTCATGATAGGTCCAGATTTGGCGCCCAACATGATCATTGAGTGTGTTAAGCAAGGGATCCCCACCCTCTGCTATCCTAAGCCTCCACATCTTGAACTAAGGGAACTTGCGTTAGTGACCTACATCAAAGCATTTAAAACTGTTCAATGGACAACCTTTTGAACAACCTTGTTGACCTGTGGTGCATGATAGCATAAGGTGATCTGACGTTTCTTACCAGAGAATGGGGAAGCCGATTCCTAGCTTACACGCTGTGGGCACTCTCTCAGAATGTCGCCAACAAACGTGATTGCAGCCCTGTTCAATATCCCAGCTAAGAAAAAGCAAAACAACAAAGAAAAAGCAAAACAACAAAGAAATCGGCAATGCATACCTTCAAGATAGTACATATGACAATCTTACTAGGCAGTTCCCCCGACTTCAGCAACGCTTGGTCCGACTTCAGCAACGCTTCAGTTGGCTGCAACTATTCCGTCGGCTCTAGTATCAATCAGATCCGCTTTTCCCATTTTCTCATGCGAGCTCCTTCTGCCTTTTCCGATGTTCACTTTTTTTAAATTTTCCAGTTCTCCGCTAAAATCGGGTTCTTTGCTTTCCCTTTAGCATTTGCATCTACCCGTCCACATCATTATTAATTGAACAAGATTATTCCACGTGTACATCCCTCCTCTGACTTCGGCTTTATATTTTTTGAGTCAGTAGAGCCCATCCCCATTAACTCATATATTAAAGGCAGTTTTTCCGTGTGGCAAACACAGTTCCAAAACCACCGTTCCCATTTCGTGAAATTTTTCTTATTTCGGATTACATGGCGGGGGTGCCTCTCTTTTCTTTAGAAGTCCTTAAGCACTTCTGAACCCATTTCGTGAAATTTTTCTTATTTCGGATTACATGGCGGGGGTGCCTCTCCTTTCTTTAGAAGTCCTTAAGCACTTCTGAATTCCAGACTTCGTAACTGGGTTTGTCTTTTTGCTTGAATAGTTTTGTCCTGTAGTGATGACGAATCTTCTTGGTTTGTCTTCTTATGAGTTTTGAGGTCAAGAAATCAAGAGAGCAATGGGAATAGCTGCAGTTCTATGCCTTTGTTTCAGATGACATGGAAAACTCAACAATCAAGGTGAATGTCATAATGGGTATGGGCCCTTAGCCAAACGTAATTTGGTCAGGGAGCTCCAATCTTCATAGGAACATTACTGTAATACAAAAAGATTTGAAGGTAATGGAGTTGCAACAAAAGAGAGAAGCAGCTGAGCAAATTGTTGATAGGAAGGAGCAATCGCAACTGCATCTTGCGCAAATGAGACTCCAACTTTATATGAATGCACATGCATCTGCTCCCCAAAGAAGCAACGTAGCCATACCACTTTGACAAAAGTTTCGTTGGAGCTCAATTGCCAACTAAGTAGGAGCCATTTCTTCCGTTCGATTCAAGTTCACACAATTACTACCATCATTAATAATCCATCAGTGGTTATTTTGATTTATGAAAGAGATAATGTTGTGGTTTGAATTTTACTGTAAATTGCAAATGTGTTCCCTCAATGACATTGGTTTTTAGTTGAAGATCCGAGCATGGTTTGAAATTATGGTGTAGAAATGTAATTTGAATACAGCTTTTAATTGACAACATTATCCCCAAAGCGATTATGTAATGCATGGTTGGGTGCAATTACTCTTTAGTTACAAGTGAATTATAACATGGAATGATATTTTATGTAATATGTTAGTTGCAAGCTACTCTATTCAACGTAACTTCAACTATGCATTGCGCGTGTTGGCCACCTCGTGGTTTTACAGGGCGTAAAACCCCGCTGCCCATCAATTATCGAGTACTTTGTGTTGTTAATGATTCTCATACTTTAAGTCATTAATAATTCTCAGCTGGGCGAATGCAATGTCTGTAGTTGCTTTAGGTCGGCTTTATGTTATATATCTTTTGTTGGGCCAATGCAACAACATCAATCTTTTGTTGTATAAAGTCGGTCAATACAACAGATATATTGTATATTGCAAACGCAACAAAAAAGTGGAGAAATGGTCGTATCATTTTGTACTACTATGTGGGCAAATGCAACAATGTTTTATGTTGCGTTGTGTTAGAAAAAAAGATGAGAAAGTATTATCTGTTGCATTACATTAAAAGGTGAGAAATGTTCATCTCACTTTTATATAGATACGACAGTAACTTATATAGATTAGATGGCACATCTTTATTTCTTGATGCTTGAACATAATTGAACGTTTCTTGAACATACACATCATCTTCCACGACTTGAACCCCATTGAGGCAATGCATCACCTAAGAAATTCAAAAACTGTCGAACCAAGATCAGTCGCAGTTATAGCTACCTATACTGATAGGCGTTACTGTTCAGAAATGATGGAAGAAATCCTAAACATAATGGCGTCTGGCATTTTTTACTGAAATGGCAGATGTCTCTCAGCAAAAAATGTCTGAAAGTGATCATGCAGATGTTGTTTGAGGCCTGCCGGTTGTGAGAGTACTGAGCAATCTGATAGACGTAACGAAGACATGGTTGATGTCAAATGGCCGACTCTGAGAGTCCTGAGCGATCTGATAAGATCCATGAAATCCCCTGGCCCATACTAAGCATCCTGGATCGTAAGGGCACGCACAAGGAAGCTCTCCGATTAGATCTGTTATGAGCATATACATTGACAAGTCCATACCGGCCTCCGTGTTCCTACCACAAATTAAAAGCCCACCGGCCAAAGTGGTCCACCGCAGTAAAAGTGACTACAGTGAAGGTTGCCAAGCTATAACAACTCCCGCACTAGCTGAGTCAGCTGCTGCAACCACCACATTAAAGCGAAGGCCGGCCATATCTGCAAGATTTTTCACATCTATATATCCTAATCAAGTATGGTTAGGATTCCTTTGTCAGTTCTTCGGTTCTAGAGGTCTGCTAGGGCCAAGAACAGGTACAGATCCAGTCTAGGACTATCAGGAGCATGCATTGGCTGTCTCAATCAACACTTACCGGATCCTTGGCTGGTGTGCATCCCTCTGAAAGCATTTATGCTGCTACAGTTGAGGATGAATGCGACAAATCGAGGGAGACTGCTGGTAAGGTCGATAGAGATGGCTGGTGCAAATCCCAATGCACGCTTGAGCTGGAATTCAAAAAGTGGTATTTTATAGTTCTTGCCCTTTTGAAGAGGCGTACCTTTAGGGCACGCTTTTAGGGTTGGTGTTGAAAAGTCATTAGGTTCATGTGGTATTGCCACGTGGAAAGTTAGATTATATTCACATGTTACAATAGTCTACAAGGGTTGTGCCCCATGGTATGACCTATACAACAATATGATGTACTAGTCGTTATGTACGACATGTATTAGTGACGTGGTCATATAATTTACGTATTTATATCGTATATTATCTTGGAATGTCACATTCTTCCCACCTTGAATTGATGCTATCCGCAGCATCACCTGTCTCCCCACCTTGAAACCTGCATGATCACTGCCGGACTAATCCTAAATACATGCAGTTAATCCTATTAATACAATTACCAAATTAATACAATTACCTTTAAGGTAATATTTCACGGTTAGGTTTATAATCCTCAAAATTTTATCATGCCTTTAGTTTCATATGCAACTAAATGTAATTGATAACAACAATTTCAAAGACAAACTATATTCTACTCCCTTGTGGCATATATATAGCAATCTATATGCCACAAGTCCTTGCGATGCTACCTCCTGCCTTCTTTTCATTCTATTGCCTACAAGTTAACACCACATTAGCATACACCATATAATATCTTCTTTATTAAAAGGGATGGCTTTGTTTTCCGTGTCGAAATGCCGCATGTGCACACATGCCGCATGTGCCGCATGTGTCGAAATGAAGCAATATATACAACTTTTTTTGGGGGGGACCAGGGTTGGATATTATAAGTGACCTTTCATTTTTTTTCTTTTTCCTTTTTCTTTTTAAGGTGTTGCTTTCGTGTTTTAAAAAGAAAAAAGTAAAGAGAGCAAAAAAAACAAAAGGTTTAGTGAATCATGACTTGGCATGCTCTTTGAGTTTCAACTCTATTCAAAGCATGCTTAACAAAAAGATAAAGATAAACATTTTAACGGCACGCCACTAGGCAGCGTCCAATCGGACATGTGACGGCAGTACAAGGGGGACCAAACTCCTGGAACGGTACATAGGGACCGAAGTCCTGAAACAACACAAGAGGGACCGAAGTCCGTGCACATCAAACTTTTATGCTATGTGTATGTAATAAATTGTGTAGGATCGGCACGAGGTTTTGAACATGTTGGCTATTTAAACGATGATTCTACAAGAAGTGAAATCACCACGAAATGGTTGAATACTTACTCAAATGTTTAGTGATAGAACTGATGTCGATGTTAGTAAGTGTTAGAGACTTGTATGCAGGGACGTCGGCAAGGTCTACCAAAAAATCTAAAAATTTTAGCAAAAAAGGGATGTTTAGCATGCTTTATCCAAAAAATTTAAAACTTCGACAATGTACATTCGTAGATCCCGTAAGCACCACAACTTGTGGGCGAGGTTTTCAAAGCAAAGTGATGTGAAAAGTAAGAAGTGTGCTAACATTTACTTGAAATGTGGGATGCGTATAGTTAATTTTTTAAACAGGTTTACCTTACACAAAGATTGATTGGCATTATATGCTTAATACTTGGAGCTTGAACAAGGAAAGGCTAGACATGGGGGTTTATATAATTTTGAGAGATAATAATTTGTTTAGCTTAGTTGTATAATCTATATATTTAAATTTGAAAAATATATACACCCCCCC
>JAANSK020294601.1:0-10302 GCA_011763485.2 Isoetes engelmannii
TGTAGGTTAGTGTTGCCACTTTGAACTGCGGTGTCGCTGATGGTGTTCTGTAGTGCGTGCTTTTGTGTTGTTTGATATGTTTTTTGTGTAGAGGCATGTTTTGTGTTCTTTGCTACGTTTCATGTGTTTGTCTTGTCTAATGTGTTTCTGTGTGGACATGTGCATCACAAGAATGCTGGATTAGGTGAACTTTGCATCCGGTAAACTTAGGAAGCAACTTTCCTATGCTTCCTTTTGTGTGAGCAAGAGCATGTGGGTTAGGAAAGCGTTGGAAAAAAAATATAGATCCACTTTGTGAAGTGCGTGACAGTAGTGTGTGGCTTAAATAAACTTTGAAAACAAAATTTGTGGATTTCGTCAACTCTGCATTTGGAAAACTAGGAATAAAGTCTTGCATCAAACCTTGTACATGACTGGTTGTGAATACCATTCTGCTTGATTTCATGCTGCATGGGATTAGCCCCCCGACACTAGGCCGTGGAGGAGCCTCACTGGTTTTCGCACAGCGGAGGGGGTTCGAATCCCCCGGCTCCTTTCTTCTCTTCTCTTTCAATGTTTATGCAGGTTGCATGTATATGACAGATGGCGTGATCAGGTGCATCTGATTCCATGCACGCGTGTTGGGTTGGTTGACTGCATCATTGACCCTTGAACCATTGGCACAAATCTTAATCCTACGTGAAAAATAGGATTTGAGATGGGGTTGACTTTGTGCAGATGGCCAGGATTGTACTAGAGGGAATATGTGATGGAATATCCTGGCCATCAATGGTCAGGATGTAGTGATAAGGATGGATGTAGCGATAAGGATGGATTTGATGCAAAAAAATCAAATTGGCCTTTGACTAATTGGCCATACCATTATCAACAATAATACCAAAGCGACCACTACCGCCAGCATTAAGCATCAAAAAAATGGAATTTTGGAAAGTTTTTGACAAGGAACAGGAGGCTTTGCTACCTTTTATATTCTTCCTATGGATTCAAAAGAAATGGAAGAACAAACACTAGGCTACCACTTTATGCAACAACTTTGGGGAAGGGAATATGCATTTCTTGATATTGAAAAGTGGAAAGGGCAAGCATATTCATTTGTAGTAAGATTACAGGTGCAACAAAGCCATAAGAACATGAAGACTTTACGGGAGACTTGTAGACTGTGTGATTTCTATTTTAATATTTATAATGACGTGATGAAGTTATGACAAGCAGTTTTAGTTCTTCCAGGATCTCCTGTAAAATGTGAAAGTGGATTTCGAAGACAAAACTTGATAAAGGATGCTGATTGAGAATATTTAAATATGACGTTCTTATAGTTATCATCATCTAACATGCTAGATGTAGACTATGACATGATCTATGCTAATTGGATGGATCATAAATGCTGCCGCATGGAGATATTGTAAACGTCAAGCTAGTTATTTTGAATACTAGTATGAAGGCTTTTAAGCTTTATATGTGAAACATGGGTGAAGTATTTTTGCTTTTGTATAAAATATGTGCTTGTTTATTGCAGATGTTTTTTTTTTTTTTTTTTTTTTTTTTTATAAATGGGTGAGAAAAAAACCTTCAAATGAATGGCATGTTGATAAAATTCCCGTTCAATATGAATAGAAATCCCAATAATTAAGCTTCAAAAATATGGAGGTACCACCATTCAATTTTAAGGCTTGCACCCATCTCAGAAATTGTATTCACTATAAATGACTTCATCTTTTGACTGCTGAGTTGAATTGGATTTATTAGCCTTGGCAATCTAGTGTGTGGAACTACCTTCCTTGTCTCTAAATGTTTCTAAAGGAAATGGCAATCGTGAAAGAGATTTAGGTACTATTTACATAAAGAGCAAGTCATGACGATTGCTTAGGATCTCATTGGGATTTTAACTTGAAAGATATAGTTCAAATTAAAATTTGATGTTGCTAAGTAGATCCCAAGTGAAAAATATGATCTCAGTTATGAAAGGAGAACTTACTAACAGTGGCAGAAAGACAAAGGGATATGACAATATATACACAAGGGAAATTATTAAAGGTTACGGAGAGCAATGAAGTTAAGCACTACATGATTCAGTGAACAGGAAAGACAACTTAGAAACTTGACCTAGGTTATATCTTAACCTAGAAAGATATTGAGCTTCATGGTTGAATACATTGGACTTATGAAATATTAGGGTGAAGGTTATTAATGGCTTCATCTGTGTCGTCGTAGAGGTCTATGGCATTTTCAGTGGATGTGTTTGTGATTTTTGGAGTTTCTAGGCAAAATATGCGAGAAACATGCTAGAAAAATGGGTGTACTTGACACAACGCAGCAGAATACAAGAACTTGAGATATTTTTTGAATTTCAGGCCTTTGATGGTTTTGCGATACATGGTAGCTCAGGGTGGTGAATTTCGCTTAACTGGCTTTTACATATAAGAGAATGCCCTTTTGGGCAACATTTTGGGTGTGGAAGCCATGCCGATAGCTGACACACCCAGAATGTTGCCCAAAAGGGCATTCTCATTACGTCGAAACAAGTTAGACAACATTCTGTAGCAGGTAAATCCACCGGAATGCAAGGTAGATCCACTAAAATATCAAGTAAATCAGAATTTACTAGAATGCTTGCAGTGCGGCAGCTTGGAGTAAGTTCAGAGAAAGAAGTTTTGCTACATGGCATTTCTTGATTGGTGCGGGCAACGGAATGTTGTTTAACTTCCGTTTATATCTATAACTTCTATCAAACAATCTACCAAAGGTCTGGACATTTGGTGTTAGTGGTAACACACTAGTTCCTTAGCAATGTGGTCTCGAGTTCGAGACCGTCCAGGCCAACATACGCAATGTAAGGTGGTTGGGGGCTGGGCCCAACCAAGCAATGTAATGTTGAGCAACGTAGTGTGGTGTGTGGTCACATATCGAGTTGGATGCTGCATAGTGGCGTGACATTAAAACTACTATTTATCTATCTATCAAACAATCTTTCATACCTTAGCATACAATCCCATACCTTAGCATATCCCAGCATACGCCATATTTTGCCTACGTCATAAATATTCTTTTATGGTTATGGCAGGCATTCATAACTACAACCAATATTTTGCATTTATGACAAATTTCCTCAAATCCGTTGACAACGTTCAAGTACTATATGTTTTTCGAATTGACAACCTAATTCTTGATGTCACTCATCTTAGTTTTTTGTTGATTTTTGACATGGATCTAAACAAATGTGATATTCTCGTCCTCGTCAAAACTGACGTTATCGCACATCACCAGGAAAGCATTTGAGAATGTTTTCTTCGTTTGAGAATGGCTTTGTGATAGTTTTCAATTTAAACCAGTGGGGCTATGTCAAGGGGGATTCACCATTTTTTTTACGTATAAATCATGTGCATGCATGGGAGGGGATTTTCTGGACCCAATTCCGTACATATACGATAGTTAGGGGGTCCTATTTTAGGTAATTTTGGAACTAGCCGAGGTAAATTTTATTTGGAAAGGGTCAAAACTAGCTTTTAAAAATCCGTATATGGGGGGGGGGGGGGGGGGGGGGGGGCCTTGCACGTAGATGGCATACCCCCTTATATATGAGTGCATCTCTCGGGGGCTATGTGTAATTTAATCTTTCAGTGGTCGAGAAGGTAGATCCTTACAACTTCAAGAGGCTATCAATGAAAGAGGTAAAGCTGTCTACATAACTTTTGAAGTAAATGTTCATTTTGTTTTTGTAGAAGATGCGCATATTAGTATCAGCACTTCGGAAGCTACAATATGGTTGAAAGTCCTAATCGAGGTGTGCCCAAGAAACCTCTATCAACATTTGAGCCAATCTTTTGGAGTGTTGGAACTAGGCAAGTCAACTGGTTCGCACCACGAGGTTATGTCAATAAGATAAGTTTGTATGATGCTTGTCTACATGATCTGATAGAAGTTGTACGAAGTGCAAAGTGTAAAGCACGTAAAGAACGTAACTTTGTTGGCACGGGTCCTAGATTGACTACATTGGTTCGAAGATTAAGCACTTCTTCTGCTAGCAATGTCAATCCTTTAGTTTGTGATGGTGTTAATTCAGTTGTGTTGCATTCTGGAATCCGCCCCATAGATCCAGGTTCTAGAGGAAACAACCAAATAGTGCTTAAGAGAATGAGAGATAGTTCTGAGTACAATAGAGACATAGAATCGGGTAGTCATCGTCCAAATAAGCGAGCTCATACTCAAGCTAGAGCTAGAAAGCATACATCAAGAGGACCTAACGTAGTATTTGATGAAGCGGTATGCTTAGGTCATGAGTGCGAGTGAACAAGAGTGGGCACTAAGAGGACCTGAGCCAGGTAGTAGAGTGAAATGACCGGGAAGATGGGGGTCGAATGGTGGGAAATGTAATTCCTGTATCAATAAGATTATAACCAAATCCACTGCAGCACCATGTTTTACAAGGGCAAGGAAAGCAAATGGAAGGGAGGTCATACAAAACATGGAATAATTTAAGGGCTAAATTTAACAACTTGTTAATATTTTAGCACAACTTCAAAAAAATTTGGCTAAAGTAAAGGAAAAAAGTTGGAAAAAAAATTATAATTTTAGCTTAACTTTTTTACGGCCCTGCGCCGATCTTCAAGCTCTTTGTGATGAAGTTCGAGTTAGTTTAGCTAAATACTAGATTGTGTGAGAGGAAAAATTTGTAGAGTTTAACTAACCCACATAAAGTTTTGAGATTAGTTTCGTGTACGTTTAGCTAAAGTCATTATAGCTAATAAGAAATACGTGATTTGTAACTTATTCCAAAGTTTTGGTTTTTCTCCGATCATATGGTATCCCTATACTAATATAGTACATGTGCCAGCTAGACCTGTTGATTGGCCAGTCTGCACTAGATTCAATCTAAGCAGTCAAGAGTTGGGAATGTTAGAGAGGGGGAGCTACTATTAAAGGGATCAATTCATGCAATGACTTCATGTGCAAAATTATTTCAGTATGGCAAGCAAACCCATGACATTTAGGAGTGATTTGACAAACACATGAATAGAAGGACAAAATCGGGTAAGGATGCAGAAACCAGACTTGAACACGCTCTGCAGTTCGAATGTGAACTGCTTTCAGTGAGAGTCATCACACATCATTCACATGTTGAATATCGTATTCAAAGGCCCAACAAAACTTATAAGTTAAGCATTTGCAAATATCCAACATGCACTTGAGCAGATTTTCAGTCTAGAACAATGAAGAAGCAATATATTCCATGCAAGCCCTTGCAAAGGTATTAAACCAAAATCCAAAATTGTCTATCAACGTCATCCATATCTATTGATTCAACGTCATCCATATCTATTGATAGATGATTTTTTTTTTTTTTTTTTTTTAAGGACGAGAGATAAATTTCATTACCAATCAAGAAAGAAGTACAATAAGTTGAGAGACAGGTTTAAAACTCGAAGGGAGAAAATGTCCCTCTGTGCAAGGCTACCTGTACATCTCAGAAATTTATTTAGTATGACTATCCTCTAAAGAACCCATGACTGCTGAAGATCGCTTTTTTCTAGCTGCAAAAGAAATGATATAGATGGAGCCACAATAGCTCCCATTACATCTGGATGAACTGTCATTTCCTGTGATTTTACCACAGATACATTCAAGGAAGATGATTCTATCACATCCATATCACTCAAAACATTGCCAGACACACTAAATGGCACCATTTCAAGAGAGGGTTCTTGCGATGGCAGAGCAGATAATGCAGTGGGAGATGAAGCTACAACAAAAGGTATAATAATTGAGGGTGTGGACAATTCAGTACTGGAAATCACAGAGGAAATTATGGGACACTCAACACTAGATGAGGGAGTCACAACATGTTCAACTCTAGACGAGACCACATTGGTAGGAGGTATAAGACGAGAGTCCTGAAGTGGCATTGTGGCAGATGGAGTAGGTCCACGAGGTCGAAACTACGAGGAAGAACTATTAAATAAAAAAGATTTATCTGGAAACATTGAAGCAAGTTCTGGACCATTTAGGAGAGATAATGTCAGCTTCTTGTACCACTTGCCATTTTTTACAATAGCACATTCAGGAATTGCTTGATCAATGGGGATAAACACACAAATACATGGACTATTGACAATAGAGTGAGAAATGTGCATGCCCACGCCATTAGCAATGTCTATTAAGAACTCATGAGCAAGAAGATCAACAGGCAAATCAGGAATGGAGAACCAGCAAGGCACCTTAGGGGTTGAAAGCATACCAGGAGAAAACCCAGGTGTGTAATATTGATAGAGGATGTAACCAATGCCCAAAGGATCCACACCTCGAGAAACCAACTTCTCTACTACCTCAGCACTATTAAACATTATCAAGAAGAAGCCCTTGCCTAATTTCTTTAATGATTCATATGCAGGTAGCTCGATGCGAAACATGTGCCGAAGAAGCCATCAAGATAACCTATTGTAATCCAGAAATACACCTGTATAATAACCAATCACAGAGTATACTGCTAAGTTCTTTGCACATTTAAGATGTGACTCGTGGTTAATCTCCACCAAAGGAACCCCAACAACACTAATAAAGGAACTACAATCTGTTGCATAGAACAAGTCTTCTGAAGGAAGCTAAGAAGCCATTTGATCTTGTTTAGCTCTAAGCACATCCAAGATCGAACTAAATTCCTCGTTACTCTTAGAGGATAATATTTGAAGTGCAGCATCAACACGAGCTAGCCTTGTTGAACCAGAGATACCTTTTTGAACCCAATCAGAGAAGGACATGCACGAAACCCTTGCCATAGAATCAGAAGTTTGCCAAGCTCGAGGAGCAGCATGTGCACAGGAGACATCTTCATGTACTGCTTCATTTACAGGCACAGTATGCTCCCCTCCATATTCGAAGAAGTGGCTTGCTGACCCACATAATTATGTACCAAAGGGATATCTACAGATTTAGAAAGAGGTGGAAAGTGCTGCAAATCCACATTGATATTAACGGGAACATGATCAAAAGCAAGAGGATTGAGGCGAGAATTATTTGGTAGGTTAAGAAGCGACAAAGAAGAATGTATTTTTTGCACAGAGGAAGAGGCGACATCACTACCTACCATTTTAGAGGCATCCATGGTTGATGAACGCAATCCAGCAGCTGGCGAACTAGGGTTTGCCCTAGTGGTCGAAATCTGAAAATCCAAAATCCGGCCCAGCTAGACTCACCAAAAGTATAAAACCTATATAGCAAAGAAAAGCTCACATCCCCATCTTTCCAACGCACTAAAAATCACTTGAATTCGACACCGAGCTAGAAGTTATGAAGAAAACTGCATCAAGACCTGATGTCTTGCAATCATTCCGTTGAAACATGTTAGATTGCTAAGCTTTTTGGATTGCCCCTGTTAAGGGGAAATTTGTTAGGGGGATGGTGAAATTTGGTATATTTTTTCATATTATACGCATACCTTATGATCTGATGGTCGTTATCACTGATCATTTTTTGGCGGTCAAAAAACTTTTTGGTATTTTCTTACATGAATTTGGTCTAAGGTTTTTCGTGTTTGGACGCCAAATTCTTTTAGGCAATTGGAAAGTCATTTTGCCTATTTTTTCACCAAAGTAAATTGTGGTTTTACTACCTTTGGGTTTGAGTTTTTTTTAGAGCTTGTTTTAGAATCGATTTTCTTGATACGTAAACACCACTTACAAACAATTTTGCCCTCTCCACCTATCACATTGCGCCATGTGGCACTTTTTCTTTTAGAGAATGTCATGTAAATTTTCTTCACTCTTTTTCCATTCTTTTAGCTAATTTTATGTGCCATTTCTTGCTTTTACCTTGCAGAATTGTTTGTAAGTGGTGTTTACGTAACAGGAATGTCCATTTATGTGACATTCCTGCGTGTCAACATTGCCTCGGCAATGTTTCCACGTAGGAATGTCACATAAATGGACATTCCTGTATACGAGTTTCCAGGAGACTTTTTTAGAATCCATTATCGTTGAGTGTTGAGCTTGTATTTCATGCATTGGTCTGGCGTTATTGTATTCGAATGTCACAGCTGCAAAGCTTGAATAGGTAAACATGGTTGGAAATCTTATGCAGAAAGTCTAATGAACTGAAAACTTATGTGGTTGTTATCTTTTTTTAATGCAAAGCTTACACCTTTTCTATCAAACACCAATATCAGAATGGGCCATTCCATGTCTGCATTCCAATTGCCGAAGTATAGCATTGGACAATAGAGGACGAAACTCATTCTTAACATGCTTTGCACAACCGAATTCCATAATCAAAGAACTCTCAAGCGATAGATTCTCTCAGAGAGAGAGAGAGAGAGAGAGAGAGAGAGAGAGAGAGCATTTTTTTACCCATTTTTTTGGCAACATCCCTCTTGGGACATATGACAGCCCTTCTCAAGGCACAACCCCTTACTAGAGGCAATGGTCTTCTAGGAATTCAATGTTCCTAGTGAGGCTCGATCTAGCGACCTCAGGTTGACGGGCTTATGGACTAACCACAAGGACCGACGAGATAGTGTATTGCATGCATGTTCTTTGGACTTCTAGAGATATTACTGCCTTATTTTAAGTGATGTTCATTACCTCCATACGTCCTGGCAGATTTTGCTTATATAGAATGTGTATGTTATGTTGCACCTTTGTGCTCGAGTTCTACCTCCTTTCATGATAAGGAAGCTGCTAATGCATTTGGTAGATTCTGTAAGAGAAGCTTGAGATTTGGCATGCAGGCACCTTCTCTGGTACACTATCTCTCAAAGAGATAGTGTATTGCATGCATGTTCTTTGGACTTCTAGAGACATTACTGCCTTATTTTAAGTGATGTTCATTACCTCCATACGTCCTGGCAGATTTTGCTTATATAGAATGTGTATGCTATGTTGCACCTTTGCGCTCGAGTTCTACCTCCTTTCATGATAAGGAAGCTGCTAATGCATTTGGTAGATTCTGTAAGAGAAGCTTGAGACTTGGCATGCAGGCACCTCCTCTGATACACACTATGTGCACCATGGTACAATCTGCAAGAACAAAGCTGAGAACAGAGCTGAGTTCTCCCAATTCAATTTAGTTCCTGACACTAGTATCTAACAAAGTTACGTTTTGTCTGATAATATGGCGATATTCCAAGGCGAAGTATCGTTAGAGATAAGCACAGAAGTCCTCACAATCTTTCCAGTCAATTGGAGCTTAGGAAACATACAAGTGCATATGTCTTTATAGCCACTATAATCTCCCAAGTGATTCCCTACATGAGCATAAGATAATTTGGCAGCCAAGCTAATTTTGGCCGATTCATGGCAATCATATTTGTAGGTGATAGTGCATTCGCCAAAAGACTCCATATAACCTTGGCAGATCCAACCTTGAGAGATTGTGGCACATGTCATGTTGTGTATCCAAAGCACATAATATGCTTCATATGGGAAGCTTGAATCTTCGATTGTACGTATGTTTTTTTAATCCTAACACTTCAAACTACTATCTGATCTGTTTGTAGATCAGCTGTAAGAACTCGATTAGGGAGTTCACCTTGAAGGTGGTGGTGGCATCTTAGACATGTGAATGCCACAGCGTGGTTGCCACATGCAATATCATATCCATGTATTGTCCACTATTAGAACCTCTTGAGGCCACTGCTTGAGCATATGCAATGAGATGTGTTCAAATGGAATACTCTTGCTTGTTATAGATGATGCTTAGCTTTATTGCATTTTCTTTTAAGTGCTACAGTCGTAGAACTAGATTGATCAGAGCTACATCAAGACCTTGATCATTTTAACTTGTTTCATATCTGTGTTAATTTGCACATGAAAGCTAGAAGCCAAGATAACAAGGAGTTACTTGTAGAGACGGCTGTAGCTTCTTAGCGAATGAAATTGAAGGCGAGAAGAATGGTGACCTTCATAGTTAGCATAGATACCTTTGCAACTTTACACGTTAGATGCATGTACTCTTTCTATACATTAACATTAAAGAGCGAAAGTAAAGGATGATATCTCATATCTGTGGTGATTTATGAAATATTGTGATAAAGACTGCAAGCTAGAGGCCAAGATAACAAGGAGTCATTTGCAGAGAACTTCAATAAAAGATATGCAACCATGTCTACTCTAGGTTCTGAAATTTTTGATTCATGGAAAGTTGTATGATAATTTCCTTCTTGAATAAAATGTTTATGCATCATTTCTGACTAAAAACAATCAAAGCCTCTTTTTAACTACTTTTTTAAAATTTTTAGTTAGCAGGGTTGCATAACCCGACCTGACCCAAATCCTGCAATTCTAGCCTGTCCACGTATCATGCCACCTCAGCCCA
>JAANSK020294612.1:0-10302 GCA_011763485.2 Isoetes engelmannii
TCTCCTATTGCCCTGGATAGTGCGCCTTCTTTGCGCAGGCATAATATTTTGGCCTCTTCGGTCTCTGACCACTTCCCGCAGTTGGTGGCTGGGAGTGGGGATGTTACTCCTCGACCCTCGAGGACAGTGTTTCGATTGAACACCCGGCTTCTGAAGGATGCGGAGTTTTTGGCGCAGTGCTAGGAGGTGTGGTTGGACACTTTCACTTCTCAGGGTGGTATGGCGGGCATGGTGGCAGCGCTGGCCAGGGTGAAATGCTTTGCTAAGGAGTTTGGGAGGCGGAGAGTGCAGTTGGAGCGGCAGGAGCTGCAAGCCCTTTATCAAGAGTTGGCAGGGATTCGGGTGCATCCCTCGGATGGTGTTTGGGAGAATGCTGTGCTGCAGTGTATCAGTACTCTGGAGCAGGTTAAAGTCCGGGAGGTGCGTGTGAAAGCAGGACTTACCTGGTTGAAGGAAGGCGATACGAGCTCGTCTGTATTTTTCGTGCAGGGAGGCAAAGGCGCTATGCGGCCTCTATGGCCTCTCTTGCCTTGCCTGATGGACGAACGTTGGAGGATCCTGTTGAGCTGCGGCAGTATGTGCACACCCATTTCTCCGTGTTCTTTGCACAACGTGAACTCCCCTATGAGCAGGAGATGCAGGAGCTTGTTCTGGCAGCTGTTAAGCCTTCCATTGCCCCTCATCAATGGGAGAGTCTGGAGCGGCCGCTCTGGATCTTGCTGAGGCCTGCATGTGTATGGCTAAGGATAAGTGTCCGGGGCTGGATGGTATTCCCGTAGAGTTCTTCCAATCTTATTGGGAGTGGGCTGGTGAGGCATTGTACCAAGTCACAGTCCTCGCAACTTGACCGGATCTTGAATACCGCGTGTATTTCTCTCATCCCTAAAGTGAAGCAGCCTTCCACCATCAGCGATTGGAGGCCTATTTCTCTGTTGTCTTCCATATATAAGATTATTGTGAAGGCATTGGCAGAGAAGTTGAAGCCGGTGTTGTCCTCCTCCATTAGCAGGGTGCAGTCTGGGTTTGTTCTTGGGAGGAATATCTTGACCAATGTGGCAGCGTGCTATGAAGGCTTGTATTGGGCTAGGAGAACATGGCAAAGTATTGCCTACTTGAAGCTGGATTTTGCCAAAGCGTATGACAGTGTGCGTTGGGAGTTCCTGTCTGCCATGATGCTGGTGTTGGGCTGTGGCCCACAGTTCACAGAACTTGTGATGAAATTGCACAGGTCGGCTCGCGCTACAGTGATGTGTCAGGGGGAGCCCTCAACCTTCTTCCCTCTGGGCAGAGGGATGCGCCAGGGGTGCCCTCTAGCACCGTTCCTGTTCATGATAGTAGCAGAGGCCTTGTCCCAGTTGCTCCTGGGCGCTGTGGAAGATGGCATTGTGGATGGGCTTCGGATGCAAGATGGGATCCAGCAGATCATTAATCAGTTCGTTGATGACACCTTCCTCTTTTTGGTAGCAGAGGAAAGGAATCTACAGAATGTGAAGGGTCTGCTCGCACTTTTTCTCTGGCCTCGGGCATTCTCTTGAATTGGGATAAGTGTTATGCATTATGGGTATTGTCGTCTCCGCCTCCCCCTTGCCTGGCCCTTTTTCCATGGAAGGTGCTCCCAGGCGATGCGTGTATGAAGCTGCTAGGTATTCCCTTCGGAGGGGATGTCTCCATGGGGCGAGTATGGGATGACATTCTGCAGGGGCTGCAAAAGCATCTTAATTGGTGGAAGGGCAGCAAGCTGTCCATGGCAGGGAGAATCACGGTAGCCAAGTCCGTGCTCTGCAGCGCGTCCGCTATGTTAGCCCCTGAGGGGAAGATGCAAGTGTTGGATAGGATGGTCCGGAACTTTGTGTGGGGTGGCGATGATGAGGGGGCAGTGGTTAAAGTGGCGTGGTGGAAGTGTCTCCGCCCCAGGGAAGATGGTGGTCTGGCCATCTTGGATTTGGCATTGCACAGCAAGGTGCTAGTCTCCAAGTTCGTGTGGAGTATCTTGCAGGAAGAAGCATCCTCGCCTGGTGCAGCACTGCTGTTGCAGTCCCTTCGCCACTGTGCGGCTTTTGGGAAGCCTACTGTGGAAGTGGAATTGCCATGGGCATTGTTGTATGGGCTTAGGCCTTTTCCGCACGCATCCCCCTTCCTCACTGGGGTATTAAGAGCATGGGAGCACGTGCGAGTGTTGTTTCAGCTGGACCATGCTGCGGTGTATCATCACTCGTCACCCTTCCTGTGGGTGCCTTTGCCTCCAACGCAATTGCCTCTGGCCGCCGTCATGCATGCCCGGACGCAGGCCCGTTGGAGGCGGGCGGGGGTGCTCACTTTGGAGGACTGGTATTGGGCTGGCCAGGTTGCCCCATGGGAGTTCTTTCGAGGGCGGTTCTGTCTGAGAGCCAGTGACAGGACTATTTGGGAGCAGGTGACACGTTGCATCCCGCTGCACATACCTGAACTGCTTCAGGGTGTTGTGGTGGTGCGGCCTTGGAAGGTTCATCCTGATTTGATGCTGCATGTTTTGTGCGGTCTGCTTACCGTACGTTAGCCATTCATGACGCTTTGCCTCCGTCTGACAAGTGGTCTCTGCAGCTTCCGGGTTCCCGGTGGCGCTCTGTTTGGGTTTGGACGTGGAGTACCCTTCCCCCTCCAAAGGTCAGGGTGCTCCTCTGGCAGGTAGTGCACCGTTGTATCCGGGTTAATGTTCGGGTGAGCAGGTTTCGGCCAGGGGTGAGTCCTATGTGCCCTTGTTGTGGTCTTCATCCAGAGACGGTGGAGCATTGTTTGGTTCTTTGCCCTCACCTTCAGGCGGCCTGGGACTGGGTTCAGGCTCGGCTCCAGGTTCGGTTAACCAGCCAACAGTTGCTCCTGCACTTGTATCTTGGTCCTTCGCCTCTTCTGAAGAAGCAAGCCTTTCAACAGCCTTCGACTTCTCTGATTCCCCGCTTGAGGTACAAGCTGTTTCAGAGCTTCCAGGTGTTTTCGGGGTTGGTAGAGCGAAAGTTTTCCATTTGGCACGACCTCCTGGAGATTGTAGATGCTGATGGGTGTTTTGTTCCATTGTAATTGAGAGGATGATGGAGTGGTGGGGTACTGCTGCCTCTTCGAGGCAGTCCTTCTTGCTCCTCACTCATTTTGTATCATGGTCATTCTTTTAATACATTGAGAAAAGTTCTTCTTCTTCAAAAAAAAAAAAAAAAAACAATAATATTGTCAATCGAACAAAAGTAAGTTTGCTGTATGAAAACGATAATGAATAGAAGTTTGGAGTCTCTCAATCAAAATCATGAAACTATTCAATGTAAGTCTTTTACTGCAGACCCATTTTCAATCATAAACTAATGCCATCAACTGCATCCTCAATCTTTCGACCTGCAACTTTGAATGCACTGAACTGAGTGTATGAGTGTTGTTTACCTTGAATTCTAACCCATAGAAGTTGAAGAGCGTAGGTATTTAACATCGCCATTTGGCATTTAGGAGTTAAACAAAGCAATTCGATGCAAACCTGGTATGAACGGCCAGTCTGTTTGAGCCATTGTAGATGCGGAACAAGTTGTAGATTTCTCACTCATTGACGTTATCTCTTTAACATCATCCGGTGGTATCACAACTCTTGCGAGTTGCAACCCTAACTCCACTTTCAATGCGGCATTTCCAGACCGTGCTCTCTATGTTATGCACTCACTCGAGCAAAAAAACTATTAGTCAATCTTTGCGCCAATGCCAACATGCTCCCTGGACATTTCGAACCAATCTGGAAGAGAGAAGAAGGAAGAGAGAAGAGGGAAGGGGGAGGAAGAGGTTTGTCGAGGTTGGATCGGGTCAGGTCGGGGAGAGGAGAGGAATCTAAAATGTCAAGGATTTTCTACGTTCTACAACCTTTAAATTGAAAATTACTATACAAACGGTTAATGTGAGGACACGTCAATAGCATATGATGTGGCAGGCCATGTGGATAGGCTAGAATTGTAGAGATTATTGTAGCAAGGGTTAGGCAAACCTGCTAAAGAAGAAGATGAAGTCACATGCCATCATTCTACAAATTACCAATATAGAACGCAAACATGAGACAGAGACCCGGTGGTGATGCATATTATAAGACAAAAATCTCTTCAAAATAAAGGGGCCCATCAAGTGTGCAATGCCGGAAAAATTAATATCTACTTTAACTAATAAAATAAGGGGAGGAAGGGTAAGTTCAAATAACCATGGAGTTTGGTGGATTTCCTTCTAGAGGAGCTAGAGAGGATTATTGGTGTAGGAAAATATGTGTATCAAAACATGCCATTTATGTTATCAGAGTGTTTTTCTCTCTTGTACACAGCGGATGGGAGTATTATGGATTTCAGCTATGTTTTTTCCTTACTTACAAGACCCACATCCTTGGAGAAGCCTTACTAGGTGACTGATGCATTCCTACACATATGTGTAGATAAGTAATAAGCTTGCAATGGCGTTGCATTCATAAACAGTCACCAATTCTCCTTCATTGTTTTCTTTTTGCCAAGGTTCTTCTTTTGTAAGTGATAGGTGATGGTGTTGCAGTGCTAGATATTCTAAGACGTTGCATTCCATTATTTACAGATGTATAAGTACACTCCAGGGTCCTTGCCTATACGGTGGCATTTTTTATGCCATTTTTAGCCCAAAATGATAGCGCTAATTAACGGGGTCTAACCAAATTTTTAAATTTCATTTTAACACTAAATCCCGCCCATAAGATCCTAAACCGCCAAACCTTTCTTCCTTTCCCTCTTTCTTGGAATTATTTGGATCGAATTTAGAAGCATAGCCATTCCCAATCGAGATTCTGGTACCCTGCTTTGTTAGCAGCACGAATCAAATGCTGCAACTATATTGCTCCTGCAACAGTAGTTACCAAATTGGTACAAATCCCAAATCTGCACTCATTTAGTTCAAGAAAAGGTCCAATCGAGATCCCATTAGCCTGCTTGGCTTGCAGCCTGGATCAAATTGATGTAACTGTACTGCTTCTACAACAATAATTATCGAAATTAGTTATTTGTAAAATCCGTGAACAATTTCTCAGATTTCAAAAAAGTTGTTCCAGTGGTAAACATCTGATCTTTGTTGCCAATCCCTTAGGAATGGTAAATGGTGTGGAAATGGTTTCATTCTATTACATTTGATGCTTTTAATTTGAGCGTACAAGTTAATGTATCAGGTGTGGAGATGCATTCCATCTCGCTTTTATTCATGTATTGACTAACTTATTGTGAAATTTCAAGCTCAAATTTCTTGGTTTTGCAAGTTCAGCAAACATAGGAATTACAACTTATGTGACGGTAGCAGGCTATACTAACAAATTTGTTTTATGTTGTGTTTTGCAGGCAGTAATTCCTTGTTAGTAGTTGGTGCTAACAAGTTAGGAATTTGGTACTATGTTTGCAAGCAACATGTGCCATTTAGCAGATCATGCTAACAGCTTATTTTTGGTATTATATTTTGCAGGCAGTACTTGGTAGTTAGTATGTTCTGAACGTGTTAGTAATTTGATGCCATACTTCGTGGCAACAGTTGCAAAGGTAATGGGTTACGCTAACAATTTAGCATTTGGTGCTATATTTGCAGGCTCTATTTGTTATTAGCAACAGTTACCCAGAAAATGAAGTCCAGTGTTATGTTAGCAGGAATTATTGCTAATTAGCATGATACACTAACCATTCACTAATTTGCAGGCAGTAGGTTCTGGTTACCTGGTGTTGCTGACAATTAGTAATTGTTTGTAAAAAGTAGCAGTTCATTAATTAGCTTTATAGAGTTAGTATTAGCATACTTAGTGCTATGATTTGTATGGTTTAGTTGTTTCAGCCAAATGGAAAAGCTTCCACTGATACATGATCTCAAAGTTATTGTAGGGATCAAATGACAACAAGAAAAACTCAACCTAAGGTGACCATAGACAAAGAAGAAGCAAGGAGGATGTTTGACACATCTGTGCTGCCTTCTGAGGGCATGAACTCTTCAGATGTAAGAAAGGCAAATGTGGCTGAAGAGGAGATAAGAAAAGTATTTGACTCTGTAAAACTGGTGGGTACCAAGCAAATTTATAAGTCCAGTCGAATGAGTCGACGAATCTGAGTCTTTGCTTCCTCAAACAAATGTTACTAGGTGTGCAGTGGACTATTCTGCCATCAATCCTTTAATTGATGAGTTAGATAAGCAGAAGGACATGTTGAAGGAAAGAGTTAAAATTGCAGCCAGTGAAATGAAGGAAAATATGAAGTTGTGGAAAAAGTGCAATTACGAAGTGGATGCTGCAAAATAGCAAATTGAAGCAGCAAAAGTTAGATGTGAGCACTCCAATGTTATTACATTCTTATCATCAATGCTGGTTACCAAGGAAAAGGATAGTTGCTGGATATTTGCGTCTGGCATGTACTCATGCTGGCAATTCGTGAAGACTTATCCATTTTCATTTGTCATGTTCGATTCATCTAATATGCCCTCTAGAACGAGTTTCCTCACTCATTCTAGATGGCATTTTAGATGAGTCGAATAGGAACCACGAAAAAAAACTAAAACTAGCTTGGATTCATGCTAGCAATTCGTGTATGGCGTGTATCCATGCTAGGCGCGAATTGACAGCATGAATACAGTCTAGGACTTAACCATTTATATTTGTCTTTTTCGACTGATATATGCCCCCTAGAATGAGTTTCCTCACTCATTCTAGGTGGCACTTTAGATGAGTCAAATAGGAACAACAAAAAGGACTAAGTCTAGCTTGGATTCATGCTAGCAATTCGCACCCGGTACATATTCATGCTGGCAATTCGCGCCCACTAATGACAGTATGAATACACGCAAAGACTTAATCACTCATTTGTCATGTTCAATTCATCTAATATGCCCCCTAGAATGAGTTTCCTCACTCATTCTAGGTGGCACTTTAGATAAGCCGAATAGGAACAACGAAAAAGACAAGGCCAAGCATGTATTCATGTTGTGCAATTTGCGCCTGATAGCATGAGTACACTCCAGGCACGAATTGTACATACTTGGCGGAGTATAATTTTGTTTGCCAAGTGTAGACAAATATAGCACGTCTACTGATGACATTAAACATAAGTCTTCTGGTCCAAGGACTTCCTGAAAAAACAGAAAATCAAAGAACCCACAGTGTACTGCAAAACTATCAGATAAGATGATGCTTGAGGGAGCTGAGAAGAAAGGTTACCATGGTGAAAGAGGTTAATAATATTCATGCTGCACTCCATTATCTGGTCTCTGCTGGATATAAGGGCCTCTTACCCGATACAACAATAGGCCATCGTAACATTTCTTTATTTCCAAAATTGCAAAAGGAGACAAGGAGATGAATAAAAAAGAGTACATCAGTTCTTTTACTAGCTGCTTAGGCTTAACAACTAAGAAGCTGTTTACTATTATGATCATATGCCCTCCAAGAGAGCCTCATATGCATGCTCTGGTGGCTTCATATGACTTGTAATGCCTAAAAGTAATTAGAGACGTATTTTCTTTTGGATGATCCTACTTTGAAAATGTGTTTTACAAAGCAGATGATGAGGATGAAGTAAATGAATGCCAGGAATTTAATATTCCTGACCTATTCAGCAAGGACATCACTTTGGAATTGATGACAAAAGAGAAGAATAAACATGGATTTGCAATCAATATGGCTAGTTATCCTGTTGAGGCCTTCGCCGATACCACTTGCTGTGAACTTCACGTTGGAGGGTATATTGGTAGAGGAGCTCTGAAGACATGAGAAGCTGTCTAATTTTCGTTAATGTCGACCAGTCCAGAGATTTCCTTGAGGTGTTTTTTGAAAAAGTACTAGCTAAGGCTGATAGGGGTCCTGTGAAGGATAAAAATATGCTTGCTATGGTATCAGGCTAAGGAGCTTCATCTTCCACCATTGCCTACGAAAGAAATGCTAAATCTTTAACAAGCAATATAATCCCCGAGGAGAAGGCCCGTATGCTAGAGAAGAAACATAATGGAGAAAAATATGGTGTCTATGCTTGGTACATAGCACTTGGGGATTCAATTTCATCGGCTATGGCAATTCCTATTCCAGACCAAGGTGAGGCAACTTCAAAAACAAACAATGAGGTTAGGATACAAAATTCTGAAGTACTTGTAAATAAAAAAAGAGAGTCTGAATTGAATCATGGAGTTGATGCTTCTGGCCGTTAGAGTTTGGGGAATGAGTGGATATTAAGACTAGTTTAGGTGACCGCGAAGACTCTGATGATGAAAGGTAATTCACGACAGACACGATTTCTTAAAACAATTATGAAGGACAAAACACGCTTGGCGTGTATTGGAAGTCTTTTATAGCTAACTCTTTGTTTTCCATGGTTCAGGCCTCCACCTGCTTGTGACAAAATCATTATTTTTGTGCAAAACGTACCCACACTTAGAAGATATGATAAATGAGACATTCAAATTGTTTCGGGTTGCCATCTAGTCCTCAATGGATGTAATGTTCCTAACCGACATGCCCTTAACTGGGCAAACCGTCTAGACGTTTCCGAGTAGTGACTTCTACCCATTTGAGCCGGTGTCGCGGGAACACCCCACAGGCACATTCAAGGATTGAATACTCGAACGGTCTACCATGGGCCCGTTAGAATCTCTCCCACTAGAACTATGCTCGTCCTCGAGCAACCAAGACAATTACTTAACCAGTATACCACTGACTGGGCATATAGGTTACCAAGTTACACATGCATATAGGCACCCATAGAGACTCAAACTCGAGATCTACTCTGATACCAAATGTAACGTTCCTAACCGACATGTCCTTAACCAACTGGGCAAAACCGTCTAGACGATTATGAGTAGTCACTTCTACCCATTTATGTCGGTGTCGTGGGAACACCCCACAGGCACATTCAAGGATCGAATACTCAAGTGTTCTACCATGGGCTCATACACTGGAGCTCAGAAATATCATTGAAGTTAGGTTACTACCAGGAAGGAATAGAGATTTTGTGACGATTTGGTACAAAACCAAATGTATAAAAGTTTTCAAATCCAAGGGATCCGGATGGCAAACCGGTCTTTATAACATCTCAGCACTATGATGCATCACCTTGGCATCCAAAAGAAAGAGGACATCATAATAGTAGATGATGATGTTCTTAAGTGCTTCTATAATCAAGGTCAAGCTTTAGATCCTCTGAGTAATACTCCACTAGATTACTCAAGAGATGAATTTCTAGTACTTTTATGTGCATCGTGAATGGCTTGGCTGCTGGTAAAACAGTAACAGATTTTGACAAGTCGGATCCAGATCTTGATAGGACTAAGGACATGGACCCTATCTTGAGTCTTATTTGACAAGACAGGGACTAGTCCCTCCATGATGTAATCTTCGTATCAAGTAAATACGATATAGAAAGTGTTAATATGTGTATATTGATATGTTGTTGTCTACAAATGCTAATCAAACAAGCTTTCCTCACGATACTGAAAAAAAGGTTAAAACACTAGTAAATATAAAGTAAAACTTGCACTTTTGCAAAACAACATATCACACAAAACTATATTGAAAAAGGGGTATGCAAAAGTGGCGTGTTTTTAGAACAGACATAAAGCCAATTTAAATGAATGATGGTTAATAAGAGAATAAAAGAAAAAAATTTTAAAACTTGTTGTCTGGGTTGTTAAACCATTGAAAGTAGCATTTGTAACATAAAAAAACTGAATCATTGAACTTAAACCCCCCAGACCCCTAGTTGTTTTGCTGATATTCGTGCAGGGCGTCCATCGGTAGGCTTGGACCATTGAATGTCAATTTTGGTCGATATTGGCCATCGTTAAGCGCGACTCATTTTTTAGCAAGTTTTAGTTAACTATCAGTTCCAAATACGGCACAAAATAGATAATATCAGTTTCAAATATGACACAAAACCAAAGGTTGCGATATGCATTGTATACATATACGTGTGTATATGTTTGCGGGTGCTCGCCAACCGCTAGACGCCCTGCATGAATATGAATATCAGCAAAAACAACTGGGGGTCTGGGGGGTTTAAGTCCAATGGTTAAATTTTTTGATGTCACAAATGCTACTTTCAACGGTTTAATATGTTATATGTGTATGTAATATGTACGAAATGTGTATGGAACATGTACGAAATGTGTACAAAATGTATAAACCTTTGGTTTTGTGCCATATTTGGAACTGATAGCTAACTAAAACTTGCTAAAATATAGGTCGCACTTAATGATGGCCAATATTGCTCAAAATCGATGGTTCGAGCCTACCGATGAATGCACTGCATGAATATCAGCAAAAACAACTGGGGGGTCTGG
>JAANSK020294623.1:0-10301 GCA_011763485.2 Isoetes engelmannii
GTAGAGAGAATATAGACATTGCCCAAGTCTTAGAGTTGTTAACTTGTCATGGATCAATCAACCAATCAATCGATCAATCAACCAATCGCTCTCTTGGAAATCAGTATTGCTGATTGAAAAGAATTCTATCTATCAATCAAGCATGGACACAAATAATCTTAAAATGCGTAATGTTCACTTTCATTTTGTACGGATTCCATTGATCCGCCAAAAATTCCCAGTCCAATGAGGGATCCACAACTAAGCAATCAACACTGCTGTTCTGATTCCACTACAATGAGAAATCTGAAATGGAAGTTTTTAGGTGGAGTCAGAATCCAGAAATTTAGCAGACATTTAGCAGATAGGGGGTCTTGCACCAAAAGCTTCCACCTGTAATAAACAAAACCGCAATTTCCAAAGTGTCAGAGCTGCGAAGGAATGGTGGATCACGGCAGTGTAGCCCTGATTTTTCTCACCAATAACCCGCTAGTTTTTGCCAGCAAGTACAGAAACTTCCTCGTTAGTGGAATCTGGGCCTTCAAGAAGGTTACTACGAGGCAGACTGCAAGAGTGATTACTCCTTCCGTGTGCTTGTGTGTGTCCTTAGCCTACCTTTCAAGAAAAGAAAAGTTATCTATCTCAACAAGCTTGAATTTCCAAGAAGGAAATAAATGTTGATGTCAAAACAAAGATGCATTACAAACCAAGAACACAAAACTAACAACACATGGGGTTATCAAATGGACGAATGGTCATTGAATGGTCAATAATATGGGACAAGGATACGAAGAAATTATGCGACCTTGGGGTTCCGTCCACGTGTCACAGCCACACGTTGCCCAGTCACATCCCCACAAAGCATTTCCTCACAATACATTTGAGCCTACAGAAGTGGATGCCTGATTTAGATATAATAAATTGATCCTCATAAAAAACTTAAGAGAGCTACGATATGCTTGCACATGCCAAGCGTCATGTTCTGTACACATATCATTTCCAAGAATGAACTCAAATAGCAAGAATTTAAATCCAAACCCGAATCCAAAAATTGAAATTCTGCCATTACTAGAAGCTTTTGAAACTACGTCTCAGGAGCCTGGGGTTGGTCTTGAATCATAATGAGTAAGATATGATAGAATTTGCTTCAACAAAAGTCCAAGAATTGCCATCATCCAAATGCCTCTTCCGGAAAGGGAACAAGCACAAGAAGCAAAGGGAAAAATAGACGTCGTGCTGCGGCCTAGGCCAAGGTAAATTTTGGGAGTTTTTGTAATTTCTTTAGCCATTGATTGGAAATTAAGGAAATCGAAAGGCATAAAGTCAAAGTAGATGATATGGCATGACAGATGGATAGGGTAGAATCGCAGGAAATGTTGTAGGTGGAGTTAAGCAAGCCTACTGAAAACAGATTTTGAGGCCAACCCATAGTGGAAAGTACCTTGAATTACATAAAATTCATCTTATAAATGCTTACATATTGATGCTTGATGGATATCAATAGAACTCCTTTTCAATTAGCATCAATTAGCAATACTAATTTTCAAGAGCAATTTGATTGACCATGACAAATTGACAACTTCTTAGACTTGGCAATATCTATATTCTGTCTAGTTAACTGACATTGATTTTCCTAGTATTGCACATAGCATTAGAAAAATAAGAAGAGGCAATTTTTTACGTCATCCATATTAGTTTGGAAATACGACGCATACATCACACCAAAACTGCAAAGTGGACATAAGAAAAGGCACTTTTTGATTTCATGGGGTTTCATGGAATCGAACCTAACCAAGTGGGACAACAGCCCCAAACCTTAACCAAGTGAGAGGGCCACCATCCCTCTAAGAGGCACTTTTTGCGTCATACTATATTGGCTTGGACATATGACGCACACACCACACCACACCAACATTAGAATGTGGACATATGACACACACCACACCAATGCTGCTTCGTTGGCCCTGCCTCCAACCACCTTACATTGAATGCGACTCTTTTAGATATATTTGTTCTAGGACTAGTGTGTTACCACTAGACCAAATACCTAAGCCACATGGCTCCCAAACCACTCTTATATACATTAAGAGTAAATACACACAACATGATGCCATTATAACCCTTGACTTTCGTTTGGGTGAATCACCTTAAGGCCCTTGATTAGTTTCGAGAGATGACAATAGCATCGAACAAAATTGGTGTGCCCAAAAATCATCGTTGAAATGGCACATGCCAGCCCAGAGCTATAGATCCATCCAGATCCCTGCCATTTATACACCACTTGCAGATCATGTCGGTTCTGCAACAGACTATTTGTAAAAGTGCACATAAATAAGGATTAGAGGGGTATAGAGGTATGGCAGAAGTATTGAATTTTGGAGCAATGGAATTTGTTCTCATGTTGGCAATCAATCAAATCATGTGGCTCTTTAAGGCTATGTACTATACTAGGAAATTTAAATGTCAATTAAGTAGAGAGAATATAGACATTGCCCAAGTCTTAGAGTTGTTAACTTGTCATGGATCAATCAACCAATCAATCGATCAATCAACCAATCGCTCTCTTGAAAATCAGTATTGTTGATTGAAAAGAATTCTATTGATGACCATCAATCAAGCATGGACACAAATAATCTTAAAATGTGTAATGTTCACTTTCATTTTGTACGGATTTCATTGATCCGCCAAAAATTGCCAGTCCAATGAGGGATCCACAACTAAGCAATCAACACTGCTGTTCTGATTCCACTACAGTGAGAAATCTGAAATGGAAGTTCTTAGGTGGAGTCAGAATCCACCTAAGAACTTCCAAAACCGAGATAAACAAAACCGAGATTTCCAAAGTGTCAGAGCTACAAAGGAATGGTGGATCACGGCAGTGTAGCTCTGATTTTTCTCACCAATAACCTGCTAATTTTTACCAGCAAGTACAGAAACTTCCTCGTTAGTGGAATCTAGGCCTTCAAGAAGGTTACTACAAGGCATACTGCAAGACTGATTACTCCTTCCGTGTACTTGTGTGTGTCCTTAGCCTACCTTCCAAGAAAACAAAAGTTGTCTATCTCAACAAGCTTGAATTTCCAAGAAAGAAATAAATGTTGATGTCAAAACAAAGATGCATTACAAACCAACAACACAAAACTAACAACACGTGGGGTTATCAAATGGACAAATGGTCATTGAATGGTCAATAATATGGGACAAGGATACGAAGAAATTATGGGACCTTCGGGTTCCGTCCACGTGTCATAGCCGCACGTTGCCCAGTCACATCCCCATATGCGTTGCGGCGACTTTGCGGCCCCACAAGGACGCAGCTATGTAACGAGAGCTGCCTTCTTTTTTGCTCCTTGGTGGCCCAGATCCTTGATTTGGGTCACGTATTCCCACATCCTCCTCCCTTTCTCAGGTTTTTTTGCAATGCCCATTTAGGGTTTGTCCCTTCCTGGGCTTTTCCTGATATAAACAGCTCCTCCTCTTTATAGCCCGGAAATCTAGGTGCAAAATCTCTTTTTCTTCTCCTTTTGTCATGTTTTTGCTCATCATTTGACTCCCGATTTGTAAGTTTGGTGGTTGGTTTTGTCTGGAATTTTCCGCTCTTCAATCAGTGTGCTCGTTATGTTTCTCAGTCCAAGCCAGTTCCAAGCTGAATTTAAACCATCGTGTGGGTTGTTTTTGTTCAAGACTATTTATCGGATAGAGCTCCATAAGTGGTATTTGCTAAAGCCTGGACGGATCAATTTAGGTTAATATGTTGAGATAGATGCATGAGTGGAACGGAGCAGAGATTCCTGCTGTTATTTTGGCATTAGTGGTTGTTTTTGTGAGTGTTGGGAGCTTGGTGCATTTGTTGAGAACAAGGGCAGCAAGAAGAGTTGAGATACTTCAGATTCAGAGGTTATTGGCAGAGGAAGAGCGATTAGTTGCAGAAGCAGAGGCAGAAGGATACGCAAACTCGGTCATTGAAAATCGTCGTTTGTGCAGCCTGTGTCAAGCTACAACGAATACACGATGTTCCAGATGCAAACGTGTTTACTATTGGTAATATGTTCATTTTGTTATATTATTTATGAAGTTAGATCAATCACTAAAGTTGGCGTATGAAAACCATAGCCCTTAATAACACGAAGTTATCAATATGTTTATACCATATTGGATCTTACACTAAAAACTTGTATTCTTACACCATCTGCTAATGGTATAAAATATCTAACTGCATTCTCCAGACTTGGCAGTTTGGAAACGTTAAAGCATAGTTAGGAAAGGTAGAACTGTTCATGTGTGGTTGCATGGTCAGTTTAAGCATTTTCCTGAAGAATTTATATTCATACTTCCATTAAAAGCCCATCGAGTAATTGAAAAACAGATGAAAGATAAAGACCATGTGAAGCAAGCTATCTCATATGAGTCATGGAGTCTGTACGCTTTTATATCCTTGTAACTTCGATTTCGTTCAGCTGAAAACTACATGCTATGTGCTAAGGTCTAAAGACTGTCTGTTACAGTTCAAGGTCCTGCCAAGTATTACATTGGAAACAGGGTCACAAAGATGAATGCCAAATACAAGAAAAGGACTATGAGATGAGCGATGCACAGAATGATGAAATGAAACCACAAAAAGAAGTGGAAGTTGAACAACCACAAAAAGAAGTGGAAGTCGAACATGTGGCAAAAATCCAGAATGAAGAGATGGTAAAGGAAGAAATCGAAAATGAGCCAAGAATGAAATCCAAGGTGCACCAAAGTGAAGACGCAGCATATCTCCACGCCAACGTGCATCTCCAAGCCAATGCACACCTTAGCAACAGAGGTTTCCAAGGCAATGGCAGCGATGTCAGAAACAAAGCAGGCTTGGAGCAACATACTGGAACAATATACAATGGGCATCCAAGAGCGCAACATGCAGGGATATCCTCAAAGCTTCGTGCACAGAAGTCTTACAAGGTATGCTACCGAATTAGAGATTCTTTTGACTTGGACATTAAGTGCAATAATGGTTTCTTTGCTGGCAGATTCTTTATCCCTATGAAGATTTCAAGCAGTTTTATTCGTGGGATGAACTCGAATATCCCTGTGGGCTGATCAACGGTGGAAATAGGTTAGTTTTGTATATTTTGTATTCATCTGATCATGATATCTGTTTACCTGACCCTATACTTTGATGTTGCAGCTGCTTTGCAAACGTTGTCTTGCAGTGCCTTACATACACGAGGCCACTTGCAGCATACCTGCTCGATGGGTCCCACAGACAAGAGTGTAAGCAGTAATATAGCAAGCTCTGTTGCGTATAGAAAGGATTGACATTCTGGTTCCTGTTAATTACAGGCCAAAGAGAGGATTGGTGTTTCATGTGCGAGTTGAATTACCATGTACATAGTGTGTGCGCGTCAAAGGATCCATTCTCTCCAGTAAGGATTTTGTCAAGAATGAAAGATATTGGGAGTCATCTTGGCTATGGAATGCAGGAAGATGCACATGAATTTATGAGGTATAATGAAGTAATATGCTTCTTGTGGTTAGGTTCAAATGAGAAAGCAGTCAAATCTTATATGTAGTAATCTGCTTAATACTCTGTTGTTTGCCCTGTTTGTCTAGGCTCGCTGTAAGCTTGATGCAGAAGATATGTCTTGATGAAGCCGGGGGAGAGAAATTATTAGATCATCGTTCACAAGAGACAACTTTCATCCAGTATGTCTTTGGGGGGCGTCTTCAGTCTCAGGCACGCCATAATAGTATTTGGGATTGTTGTTGTTCATTGTTAATGGTGAACATAATCAGTGATGTTGATTACTTTGTGCAGGTCTCCTGCTTGCAATGCCACCAGAAATCTAAACGTTACGAGAACATGATGGATTTGACTGTGGAAATCGAAGGTGCTGAATCTCTGGAAGATGCCCTTGCACAATTTACTGCGGCCGAGTTATTGGATGGTGAAAACAGATATAAGTGTGACCGGTGAGTAAAAAGAGTAATATTTTCTAATCCATCTGAGGATGGAGGTCATGGTGTTTACTCAATTTGAGGTCCATATTCTATTCCATCAGGTGCAATGAGTATGTGAATGCTGAAAAGCGGTTGACATTATATGAAGCTCCAAATATCTTGACAATAGCTTTGAAGCGATTCCAGGTTTTTAATTTTTAAGATCTCTAGCACTCCTAGGTTTTCCTTGTTTCTTCTACTTTGACACTGTGTTTCTGACTGGCAGTCCGGTAAGTTTGGGAAACTCAATAAGAATGTGTCATTTCCGGAAACATTGGACTTATATCAGTTCATGAGCAGGGAGGTGGACAGGCCACCTTCTTATAAGCTTTATGCTGTTATTGTACATGTTGACACATCGAATGCATCTTTCTTTGGACATTACATTTGCTACGTCAAGGACAGGAATGGAATCTGGTACAAGATTGATGATAGTAAAGTAAGTTTTTGATGTTTATAAATATCTGCTTTTTTGGTCAATAACAGTAATGTCTTGTGTCAGGTAAAAAGTGTTGAACGGAGTGTAGTTCTTTCAGAGAAGGCATATATGCTCTTCTACAGCAGGTGAGTTGCACAACGTTGCAGCGTTTTCTTATGGTTTCCCAAACTATTCTGTGTTTATTCATAAAGTGTCTTATTGTTTCGGCATGTAGGCCATATGCACGGCCCCTGCTATTGTTAGATCAAGCTTCTACTTCCTCAGCTTCTCAAACCAGTTATTGGGCTGCCAAGACGACTTCATTATCAAGAAGTTCTTCCAATCACATTTTCCATCCAGAGATGTCAAGGCTTGATACTCCTGAAAAATCTATAAATGGAATTCATTTCTTGAATGCTACCCCTTCTCGGCCATTGCTTTGCTCTTGGACAGAGGCAAAATATACGCAATTCGTAACTTTTACAGATGTTGATAAGATACTAGAAGAAAGTCCAAAGGAATACTATGGTATCTCAGATAGACCTAGTAATCGTCCGCCACAGTTGTACAATTCATCAGTTAAACATTTTCATGTCAACCATGGAAGCAGTGGAAACTTGGAGATAGTTCCACTGCGGCCAAAGAGGAGACTGGATTCTAGATTGTTACGGGATGAATACAACTCACAAGACAAGTTAGTTTTTTATTCTATCCTGTTTCTGCCTTCTATCTTGCCTTTGCTTTGCTTCCTCTAATGTATGTTTATAATTGGCAGGGTTAGTTGTTCAGGAAAGTCTCTGAAGAAGCAGCATAATAGTCTAGTTTTAAAAGATGTGTTCCAGGACATGGATGAATTTTGTGGTCAGTCAAGTGGGTCATCACATAATGGATTTTTACGCGAAAGTTATTCCTTAGAGGATATGGATGTGTTTAGAAACAATGTTGTAGCCCATGAGGATCAGATCATGGATGTCCCTCCCTGGTTTTTAGAATCATCTAATGTCAAGCCTCCTTTACGGAGAGTGAAATTTTCCGCCACACAAGATGTAGGAGCTTCTGAGAATGCTAATGTACCAACAGACAATATGCTACCTTGTAGAACTGTTGCTGATATAGCTTCTGCTTCTGATGCATCGTCTAATCTTACACGTGCTTCAACAAGTTGAACCACCAAGGAAATTTTGAGCATCGAGATACTATTCCTTACATGTCCGCATATTCCAAAGCACCGAAGTTAAAGCTGACCCTCAATTTTGCTTCATCATACGATTTTTGGCCCAGCTTCCAATGATGAGTTGATTCCATCAGCAAGTATTATAATATCAGGTGCTTCGATGGCTCTGTTGTGCACCTTCAATCATGACAAGAAGCAAAAAGGCCCCATAATTTTTGAACTTGGGGTTTGCATTTTTTGCTCTTGAAGTGTCGGCTTACGATGTTTATAATCTTTATGAGCCTGACAATTGTCAAAATATTCTGGAGGGAAAATTTTCTCTACACCAGTTTGTACTATATGTGAACGAACTAGAGTTCGCTATATCCTGTATATCCTCAAATCATTATCTAAGGTATAGTCCTAAACCACCTCATATGTATGATCCATGTCTTCCATTTTTCTGTTTCAAAAGTACGTCTAAAAGGCATTTATGACTTCAGGTATTTGAGAAAAGTTCCAAAGACAGCGCTCCAAACTCGAGGCAAAGCATGAGGTTCTTATGGCAATTTGACTAATGTAAAATATCATGCTTTATTTGGGACTGCTGTCACAAATGGCTTATGCTATTTAATCCCCCAAGATTGCTTATTAAGCCGTTTGTCTCTTTGGAGACAGCCTTGTGTATTTGGGGATATTTATAGAAAAATTATGTATAGAATATGGTATTTAGTTGCTTGGGCACTATTAATCTATTATTGAAGAATGTGAAGGTGTAGATAACGCCCTGGCGAGAGGGCGTTATGGCAAAAAATTCTAAGGGCGATATGGCCAAAATGGCTCGAGCGTCGTGCGCCCTTGCCATTTTGGCCATGGCCATATCGCTCGAGAATTTTTTTGCCATTAACGCTCAGGTTAGGGCGTTATCGCTCTTAACGCCCTCGTTCGAGGGTTTACATGCGAAGTCTTTAGGGCATTATAGGCCATCTTATAACCGCCTAGGGTGTTGAAAGGCTGTTATAGTTTGTATTGTAAACCCAAGGAGGAGGGCATAAGGACATATACGTAACGTTCCTTAACCACTCTGGCCTAACTAACTGGCTAAAACATTCGGATGCTTATAAAAAATTCATCCCACCCTTATAGTGGTTTCAGGAAACGCCACACTAAGATTTACTCGAGCGGTTTCTCATGTTTTTGTTACAATAGAACAATGCTCGTCCTCGAGCATCACAAGACTACAGACCGCACCATCCAATGGTGTTCAAGACGAAGCCAAGACCATACCGTCCAACGGTATAATAGTGTCCAAGATGAAGCCAAGACCATACCTTTCAACGATATTTAAGTCATACCGTTCAACGGTATTTAAGTCATACATGCCCCCATGGAGACTCGAACTCGAGCCTGCTCTAACACCAACTGTAACATTCCTCAACCACCCCGGCCTAAGTAACTAGATAAAACATTCAGATGTTTATGGGAAATCCATCCACCCTCTTATGGTGGCTTCAAGAAACGCCACACCAAGATCTACTCGAGCGGTCTCCCATGGGTTCGTTACAGTGTATGTTTTAATTGCTATTTTTTGGTTAACTGCACAAGTGTGCAGACTATATCTCTTGTCCAGTTGGATGTCCAATGTGCACATGTCTAGTTGGATGGTGCCTAGTGGCATGACGTTAAAACTACTATCTATACGTTCTCTTGTACGGAAAGATTCCTTACCTGTTGTTTTGGCTCGTGTCCAATCAGCCACGTGGCACCTTTTCTAAATTTGGAAGTCAAGCGGAAGAACGAAACTTGATCGCGACATTTTTACCTTCGACTCTAGCAGTTTTACCTTCGATTCTGGTCGTTTTAGTTTCAATTCATCACCAGAACGGCAGGTAAGAATTTTTTCGGCAAGTAAATGTCCCCCTAGGCTTGATTCTGGAAGGTTAATCCAGCCTCGTTGCTCTATGAATCGGCAGGTTCCCTGTAAAATCAAGCCCAAAGGACTTTCCCGTATTAAAAAATCTGGAGTCACGACTCCAAGGCCTGAAAAAACATAGCTTACTCGTTGAATTATGATAATGCAATGAATAAGGCATTGCCATTCTTTGTGGGCAGTTGTCATAGGCCACGTTTGTCTTCATAATTTCATAGAAATTCACGGGTTCATAAAACTTTCACGGGTAGAAACGAGGGTCAGATATTGAGATGTATTAGGGGAGGTCACCAATAGTGGATCATGTGCTAATTTTGGACCATAGGGTAAGAGCATGCTAGGGTGTACCACTTTTGGCACATCCTAAAGTACATACTCAGAGTACTTAACTGCTGAGTACTTTTCTCTTTTTCTTTTTATTATAAGCAATTCAAAGTTTGGAAATAGAAATCAAAAACACATTAGTCCTCAACTTAAGATCAAGATGTTGATGTTAGAACCAAGAAAGATTGCATTCACTTTCAAACTCCATGTTTAATAAGACCTTATCAAGCTCTCAAAGTACCCAGTGATTAGGTACTTTTCTGGGTAGTTTCTGGGCCCCCAATAGATAAAAAACTGGTACACCCTAGCATGCTCTCACCCCATAGTAAAATGGATCAATTTTACCAATAAAAGATCAACACATAAAGTATTATCTCAATACGAATCATTGGATAAAAGCCATGAGAAAATGGGTCTAATAATATCATCCAATCTTCCTTTTTTTTTTTTTTTTTTGAAGGACGTCAAACTTTATTCATCAATCAACGAAATGTAACAAAATAAAATGCAAAGAC
>JAANSK020294634.1:0-10301 GCA_011763485.2 Isoetes engelmannii
CATGAAGGCCATAGACGAAAAGCTGTATGGTATAAAGCCATAAAACTCCTTTTTTTTGTTAGAAACTTTAGCCAAAGTATAGTTAAAAATTAGAGGAATTTCATGCAAGTTTAGCCAAACCAAGTTCATAATTGCAAATAAAAAATTTCTTAATCTATACCTTGTATGGGGAAGTATGATCTCATTGTGGGGAATGGAGTATTTAATACTAGCAAAGGCACTTATTGACTGTGCATCTAGGAAAGTCACCCTCACGGCGCCAAATGGGAAGACCATCGAAATAGCAGTAAAGACAGTACCCCAATAATGCAATGCATGTCTAGTAAGAAATTACTTAAGTGCATTAAGAAAAAACAGGTATCCTACATCTTCAAACTCGAAGCACATATCAAGTGCCAGGGTTCGGCAGAGGGACCTTTCACAGATTCACTACTTTGAGTGATCTTTGATGCTCCGGGTATCTGCCTAATGAATGTCTACTGCACTGTCACGCGGGATTTAGAATAGATGGAAGAAAATGTTGCAAAGAAAGCTCATAGGGCAAGATCAGGAAACACTTAAGGAATTCTGCACAATCAATAACAATTTCGAACTCAAAAATTCTGAACAACGCAATAATTCATACACAACTTATGCAAATCTCGAAGGTAATCAAATTCATAAACTCCGGGAGGAGTGAGTACACGAAGATAATGAAAAGATTATCAAAATATATAATATCGGGTAATCAGGTAATCAGCAACTTAATAAAAGACGATAACTGTGGCAACTCAAGGCACACAAACTCTAGATCGACTGAGAATAGGAGGCAATTCAAGGCACTCAAATCTCGGACAGTTCTTCAATCTGCGGGGTGCCTTTTATAGCAATCCGGGGACGTGGGCTGATGATGGTGACTTGAGGCCCACTAGGTCACGTTGCTGCAACTGTCAAAGATCCCTGATTTGCAGATAATTGATTTCAGGTGTTAGGATAGTGACCTCTAACAGTCTGTATGTGCTGCTAGTCGGGTGCAAAGTCGGGCCCAGGCTGAAAGTCGGGGACAGCTTCTGGATATCGTGTCGTGCTATTTCCCATGCCCCAGATCGTGCCAAAATGCGTTCATACCCAAAATCGGGCAGCCCTTTAAATGTCATATTTGGCTACCCGCTGCCCATCCCCTCCCTTCATTTGCCCGATGTAGACCCAAAGGAGCTTGGGCCTTTGTATAACATTGATGAAGCGGCAATGTTAACACAATAGATGAGGAATCAACCAAGGAAAGGGAAGACGACACCTTGAGCAACTTGCCCAAGCCAGTGGCCAAACTAATTAAGGAATTCCATGACATCTTTCCGGATGAGATCAAGAAGCTTCCACCCTATAGAGGAGTAGAATATGAAATAGCAGCTAGGGACAAAGCCAACCAGCAAAGCCCCCTATAGAATGACCAACGACAAGTCAAAAGTTAACCGAAACTCAAGAAGCAGTTGCAGGAACTTATAGACCTAGGGTTTATAAGACCTATTGTCTCTTCGTTGGGGGCACCAATATTGTTCGTCAAGAAGAAAGATGGTAGCATGAGGATGTGCATTGACTATCGTCAGTTGCATAAGCACACCATCAAAAATAAGTATGCCTACCTAGAGCGGATGACTTGATGGATCAGCTCCAAGGTGCCAAATTCTTCTCTAAGATCATGAATGATATATTCCAAGAATTCCTCGACAAGTTTGTTATCATATTCTTCGACGACATTCTCATATATAGTAAGAAGGTGGAAGAGCATATGGAACATTTGAGCAAAGCCTTACAAAAGTTGAGAAGACATCAGTTGTACACAAAGTTGAGTAATTGTCACTTTGCGACAACCAGAGTTCATGTTTTTTTAGCAGAAGGAATCTCAACAGATCCGGCAAAGATCCAGGTAGTTGTAGATTGGCCACCTCCAAAGAATATACATGAGGTAAAAAGCTTTTTAGGCTTCGCGGGCTATTATAGAAAGTTTGTTAAGAACTTTGCAAAAGTAGCTACGCCATTGACAGATCTCACGAGAGCAGGGAAGATCAAAGATTGGGCTAAGCATTGGCAAAACAAGGCACAACAGTTTTTTGATAAATTAAAAGAAGCCTTGATAATAACGCCAGTCTTAACCTTGCCAGATCCTCAAAAGGACAAGTTGGTCGCAATAGATGCCAGCAAAACAGCAACAGGAGCAGTCTTGATGCAAGAAGACAGGGTAGTTGCCTATGACTCTAGGAAGATGAACGACGCCGAAATGCGCTATCCATCCAAGATCAAGAGCTTCTAGTGGTTGTCCGAGCATTGAGAGTGTGGAGACATTATCTATTGGGCAGAAGCTTCCAACTAGATACCGACCATCAGAGTTCTCCAGTACATCTTTACACAACCGCACCTCAATTTGAGGCAAAGAAGGTGGATGGAGTTCCTGGAGGAGTATGATTTTGAGATCATCTACAACCAGGAAAGCTTAATGTGGTTGCTAATGCGCTTTCAAGGGATCCCCTCGCCATAAGGGTTCATTGTAATGCCATATCAGCACTCACCAGTGAATTTGGCAAGAAGATTGAAGAAACCTTGCCGACCGATAAGGATTTTCAGGAAGCATAGGCTAGCCTTCCTAAAGGGGCAAGAACGGAAAAGGAAAGAGAGACCTTCAAGAACTATAAGAAAGAAGGTAAACTCCTATATTACAAGAACAAGTTATGCGTACCCGAATCTTTAGTGTAAGGAAGTTGATACTCCATGATACGCATAATAGCAATAGCTGGCCATGCAGTTTTCATGAAGACGTACTTCAAGATAAGAAGCAGCTATTATTGGCCAGACATGAAGAAGCAGATTGCAAGGTACATAAGAGAGTGCCAAACATGTCAGCAAATGAAGGCAGAGCAACTTCGAATTCACGGAGTGCTACAACCTTTGCCAGTTTCGAATGCCAAATGGGAAGTGGTAAGCATGGATTTTATAACAGGGCTGTCGAGAATGCAAAGAGGGCATGATGCCTTAATGGTGGTAGTAGACAAGTTGTCTAAGACGGCTCATTTTGTGCCATGTTAGACCACAGATACAACTTTGGATACATCAGTGCATTTCACAAAGGAGATTTTCAGACTCCACGACATGCCAAAGGAGATCATCTCCAACAGAGATCCAAAGTTCATGAGTGTTTTTTGGCAGGACTTGTTTACCACAATCGGCACCAAACTTTTGATGAGTGCAGCATATCATCCCCAGACAGATGGTCAGATGGAACACACCAATTGCATTTTAGAAGATATGTTGAGAACGTATGTCTGGAACAAGCAATCTAGATGGGAAGAATATATTCACTTGGTGGAATTTGCCTATAATAGCACCAAGCAGGAATCGTCGCAGATGTCTCCATTTATGATCAATTATGGCTATAAGTGCCTTACTCCAGACACTTGGCACAATCTCGTGTCCAAGGTAAAGGTATCTCAATGGATGTTGGCGGATATGCAGGAGCTTGTAGATGAAGTCAGGGGATATTTCTTAGCAGCAAGAAGCCATCAGAAGGCACTGGCCGATAAGCATAGATCGATAAGAGAATTCTAGGTCAACGACAACATTTGGCTCAAGATAAAGGTCAAGCAAGCGAAGCTCCACATTGGCACTTGCAAGAAGCTTGCTCCCAGATAGGCTGGGCCATTCAAAATAGTCAAGAGAGTAGGTGACCAAGCCTATAAACTTGACTTACAAGCTCGTCTAGAGATCCATAATGTTTTTCATGTAAGTCTTCTTAAGAAGCATACGCCCAACCCAGATGAGATCCAGGATACACCGACTCTGCTAGAGTTAACTGAGGAAGAACTCGAGATTGTTCCGAAAGTTCTTCTTTATAGGGCCTATAAGAAGACAAGAAGATCGCATTTCATGCAGCTCTTAGTCAAGTGGACACACTTGCCTGTGGAAGACGCCACGTGGGTGCTACAATAAGTTCTCGAGAAGCAGTGCCCACAATTTTGGGAGCAATGCAAGGAACGACTCGTCACCGAGTTAGTCGATGCTGATATCATAGTTGAGTGGAAGGTAGATTAAAAGTCTACTTCCGATGAGACGGAAGTAGACGCCTTTGAGAGAAAGGAGGCCATATAGGGATGCATGATAGGAAAACACCTCTCGTCTCTCGTCCCAGGCCATGATGGGGGAGGAACCTTATGCCACGGGAAACGACAACTAGGCACTAGTGGCATATTAGGCATTATAGAGCGTTGTCTCCACGACCGCGATGGAAGAAGCATCCTCTTCCTACGTCGGGAGATTAGCTTGCATCCATTTAGTTACTTAAATGGGTGGCTTCCTATAAAACAACTTTATAATATTAAAACTACGGCTAACAAGTGTGATTTGTAGGCCAATGATCTCGAGGATAAGGCATGGAGTTGCACGGGACAACTTGTGGCAAATAATGATGTATTTATAAGCCACAAGGACCTAGTTAGCCAGCCATAAAACTTTTTCGTATGTATTAAAAAATTGTGAAACTATGTTTAAATTGAGGCAAGTTAAAATGCCTTTGAACTATAATAATGTTTGATAAGTGATATTTTGGATTATTACATTATAAAGGTTTAAAGTAATTAATTAAATGACATGATATAACATATACAATACCACTTCGAAGGGTGGAGATCACTATATAACCTGAAAACAACATAGCATCATAACATCAAAGGCAAATCCTACCCAAGACTCAGACTCGAAGGTATGACTGACGGCTTAAGTCTCCAGAGTTCATTGCAGACAGAATTCATGGCAATGGATTTGGCTGGCAATAGAACATGGTTGTTGGGTAGTCCACTCCATCCGCCCCTCCTATGCATACTTCACCGATAGGCTGATAAGTCTTGGGACCTGAACATAGCCTGCCAGGTGCGTAGCCAAAGGGGCTACTCCTGGGTTGCATCTCCCCAGTCCCGATGAGGCAGGAAGGGACTTCTCCCTTCCAGGAAATCCATGCCTATATAGCAGGTGAGCTAGAGGGCTACCACTGCCCGTACACAACTTAAACCCCATTGAAGGTGGTTGTGCCACCTACCAAGAGCCTCACGCAGTGCATACTAGTATTAGGCCTAGCTCACAGTGTTCCCCGGTAGGCCTTACACACTAGAGGGATCAACTGCTATGGGACAAGTTACCCCTTATAAACCGGTCTGGCCCCTCTACCCACAACACAGGCAGGCTCTTACGGACAGGCCGCAATTAGTTGGGAACTAATCAGGCCTAAAACTAGGATCATACTAATACAAGGCTTGGGTCTCTACCCCCCTTTCTAATACACAAGAAGGCGAATCATCCATCCAATGATCATCATAATCAATACAGAAACATCATTACAGAATAGAAATCTATCTAACAAATAGGGTTGAGCTTCATTGGTCAGTTCTTGGCACCTATGGTCAAAATGGGGACAAGAATGGCCAATGGCTGATCTCAGATTCAAGAATGGGGCAAGAAGCACCTAGCAGAACCCTAGCTGGCGGGCACTGCTCCTCTGAAGGCTTCTATAGCTGCTGGAGAATGGGTCGAGACTGTGACAGGCGAGTTTCCCAAGAATGGGGGCAGCAGGTGTGCTCTTCGGGCTGAAGGCGACTGCTGCTGATGGCGACTTGCTTTGCTGCTGGCGCTGATTTGAAAAAGGAGGCACTTTTAGGGTTTGCCCCCTTTTCATAGAGGGCACACTGACCTAGGGTTTGATGGTAATGGGTCAAGCCATGGGATCATGCCATGTGGCAGTTAGCATAATATATTGACATCTGGCAACGTGCAATATATTTGGGGTCTAGGGGTGCGTCACCCCATGGGTTATTCTATACCGGCTACCGAGTACATGTCATATGTATGGCATGTATTAGTGACGTGGCCAGTATAATATACGTATTTATACCATATATGATCCTGGAACGTCACACCAGTTGACTTGGAAAATGCAATATACGACTCATATGAAGCATGCTCAGGCCGTCTGACATCACCAAGGTATCCTGTCGTTAGTAGTATTGGACTGCACCAGGGTTGCCCCTTCTCCCCAATGCTCTTTTGACCTAAACATTGATCAGTTGGAAGATTGGCATGTTGAACAAGGGGTGGCGAGGAGGGGAGGGGGGGATGCTCAGCTCATGCATCACATAGTTTAGCAACTCATATACGTTGGCGACATAGACCTCTTGCAATTGGCTCAAAAATCAGAAGACATGCAACTTCACCTGGATCTCTAGACACTTTTTGTCGATTCACTAACATGCGGGTTAACTTGACTAAAACTAGAGTTCTGTTGGTTTGATCCTCCCTTCATCCAATGCCTTCCTCCCGCACTTACTAGGGACGATATGTGGAGGTAGCTCCGACCTATATTTGGGAATCGAGTTTCCTACTACCATACACTGGGACACTTCCACCAGGTTGCGCTTCACAGCAGGTTGGAAAGCACTGTATGCCATGCATAACAACAATCACAATGCAGGGTTGTATGCCTGAGACCACCAGGCATGGTCGAGCCTATTTTTTTGTACGTGGAGGAGGTGTGGGGTCCGATGATATCCCTTGCCACCTGGAATGACCTGGAACAAGTACAGAAGGCCTTCTTGGCACGAGCACTTGGGGTGAAATTCAGAGTTCCATATCAGATCCTGCTGCAGGAGACGGGTTTCTTACCACTTCAGTGGGCTGCACCGGACCATCATATTATTTCCTTTCAGAAGATAGTTGATATGGGTGATGCGTGTTTGCTCAATCTTGCTTTAACTATAGCAATGGGCCCACAATGCCTCAAAGCATGCTGGATGGACAAGCAAGCTCAATGGTTCTTCCAATGGAATGTACAGGCATACATGTGCATGGAGGTATGAACAGAGGACCCCCGGGGGATCCACCTTATTATTAAGTGATATGCCACCTGCGTGTATAGGGTACTAGAAAAATCCCCTGTATATGTCATTCCCTAGTTAAATAACCCCTATTGTACGATATTTGAGTGTTGCTAAATTTATAACCCCTCCCGACTTTATACGTCATTAGATCGTTAAACAACCCCTCCAATGTGTCCTAAATATACAATAAATTTATCTAATATTTGACAATTCAATACAAAAACCAAATTTGGGTAGTGAAACTATGCTCAAAAGCTTCTTTTTTTTTTCGAATTCTTTTTAATTTCAAGCAAATCCTCTTGCATCATAGGTCTGATATTCCTCGCCAAGGACAACCCCTCCCGTTCATGTAAGGAAAATTTCAAAAAAAGCCATACTTTTTCCTTATGTATATGTACGGAGGTACCCTATATTTGGACCCCTCCCAGCCATGCACATGGCTTTGGGAGGGTCTTATAGGTGACTCCCCCTTGGAAGGACCATGATCAATTGAGGTAGTACCTTGAGGCTTGCTTCGTTCGTAAACTCTAGGATGCAGATGCTCTAACACACATCAAGTGGGCACACTATTGACAACAGGTCAATACGTCAAGTTGGCACACTATTGACAACAGGTCAATCCCAAGCTCAAATGAGAGTCATAACACTACTTGCGTGCTCATTTGCGTATGAAGAGGTGCAGACTGGTAGCTTCCATCCGCACAGGTGCATGTTGCCTCTGCATCGAGACAGACCGATGGACCTGGAAGGCATGCGCGGACAGGATCTGTCAGTGTTGTCAACAGGGAGCCATTGAGGATGAACGTCATGCGCTCCAGGCCAGTCCATCATTCAATTATATCTGAGCATGGTATGCTCAAGTTGTACCTGACTAGCCATTGCACGAGCTCTTGAACACGACCTCCGTGGGCTTGCTAGGCTCATATCTTCAAGAGGCCATGGATACACGGACTTAGCTGTGTCCTCCAGTGCAGTATTCAATTGCACTACATTATTGTACAGTATACCAACATACTTATTATTGTCTTGATTTTTCCCTTGAAAACCCTTTGGAACGGTAGTTTTTATACTGTGTAATGGGAATTGCAAAATACTATAAGGATTGAGGCAATGTACGCAATGGTGTTGATTTTGTAGATGTATTATATAATTAAAGGGATATAAAAGGGCCTCTCGCTACCCTACATCACCCCCGTGTGAATATGCATCCAAACCAAAGGGGGTTTTAGGGGGGATTTAACTATAAGTGTAGAGGTAATGCTTTGTGTTGTAAAAGAAAAATTGGGCCCCTTCGGGGCCTTAGAAAAGGTGTTGTAAGAAAAATATTTATGCTAGACATCAAAAATAGCACATTGTGGATAGATAGATATATTATAAGATAAAGAAGTTCCAAACAAACTATAATAATGCTACCAACAGATTACGAAATATTGTAAAAAGATGAGAAAGCTGATTTCATGGTGGTTGAGTCCATCAAATTCTCGAAAGAATAATGCCAATGAGTCTTAATTAACTTCTATTAGTCAATTTTTTAACGAAGGAGATACCCACTCCAACAAGAGGAAAAGACTTTTTTGCTGCAACTCCCAGCTATATTTAGCACAAGATATGTCCAGTGCATCAAAAAATCAGATGAGAAATGTTATAAAATGCTTAGGGTAGGCAAAACCCACACAATTCTTGCAAAAGTAGCAAAGAAGATATGTTTAAGCCTGGAAGTAAAGAAAAATAATGGAGCATAAAAATCAGAAATCCACTAGTATATGAAAAGCAATTGAATAATACAGAAACTAGGGTTTAGCATAACAAAGAGCTGCACGTTTTGTGCAGGATCCCTAAATGTATGTAGTGAGTTGTGTAGGCGATTTATGCACTTCCGCAAATGTAAGGCATGGCGATTTTTGCCGGCCAATTTGGCTATACAGATAAAATGAAAGTGGGTCGAGTTTCTTTCCTATGGCGGAGCATGGTATTCAAAATTTCATCCATTAAAGTCACATCTAGAATTACCAAATCTTGTTGTAGCAATCAGGATCAAACTTTGAATTGCTTTTATGTGATGTTAGTTTTTTTCTCAGCCTCCAGTTTGTGGATTACATCAAAGTACCTAGATGCGCGAGAAGATTGATAAACAGATGAATCTTGCATCCGATGGCAGCCAAACAACAACATTTTGTCTATGAAAGGAGAAAAAGGGGTATTTTGGTTCTGCCAACTTAATTGATACAAAACTAGTAGCAATTATGGAATAGAGGTTTTGAGAATTACTATAATGAATCAATCAGCTCCAATGAAGAAAAGAGTCGAATGAATCTGAGAAAGATCAGGTAACACAAGCATGCAATCCTTCCACACTGCAGAATCATCATAGTAAGAAAGGAAGGTTTTAATTTTCGCTGCCATAAATTTTCGTTGACAAACTGGACAAATATGTTTGGCAAAACTTGTATTGCAAACTAATAATACTGAAAATGCAACAGTACCTTTGTGATAATGTTTTTGGAACCATTAACAATCCATAGCAACGATCTTATCCTTTCCATAACAATCTACATGCAAGAAGCGGATAGATTTGATGCATACTCATGCAAAACCAGATTCAAATTCATGCAAAAGCACATGCATGTAATACAATCATGGCCATACAATTCATGCAAAAGCACATCGGAAAAATTCATGCAAAAGCCATGACTGTCGATAAGGCCAAATGGTAACTCATGTCGTAAAAACCCAATGGAGTGCCAAATACAATAAAAATGTGAAATGATCAATCTAAGACCTAAAATGCAGAACCTCCAGGGATGATCACATATCTTATCTTAATATCTATATAATTTCTAATGGTGGCTTCCGAAGCTTCCATTATATTTTAGCCGCCAGATCCGGGCCATCCATTTGCTCCCGTGGGATCTCGGCCGTCGGATCTGGTGGCTTCCGGAAGCTTCTTGGCGGCCCACCGACGGCCCTTGGAAGCTTCTGGAAGCTCCTAGAAGCTTCTAGAACATCCTAGGAGCTTCCCACGTTTTTGGGAAGCTCCTAGGAGCTTCCAAAGCTTCTAGGAGATTCTAGGAGCTTCCCACATTTTTGGGAATCTCCCAAAAATTTTATGCATTGGAAGGGAATTGAACCCCTGCCTATTCCCTCCCAGACAAGCCCTTTAACCAACTCCCCACAATCCCATTCTCACTTATTATGTTTTATTTTTATTGTTAAGCTTCCCTGATATCAAAATGGTTCTAGGAAGTTCTAGAACATTCCAGAACTTGGGGTTTGCATGTATATCCCACATGCATTGGAGCAAAAAAGAGACCCTTTTTCCGGTATATATAGGGGCATTGGGCATGGGGATGGGCATTGCGGTTCGGCGCCGATCTCGAGGCTTGAAGATGCTTTAGGTAAGCACGTCTA
>JAANSK020294645.1:0-10301 GCA_011763485.2 Isoetes engelmannii
TCAACACCAGTCTTGAACCTCCTTAGCGCCTGCCCTGTCCCTTGACCTGTCCTTGAGCGCCTTCGGGCTTCTGTTCTACAATTCCTGAGCGGCTTCGGGCCATTGTACGCTTGATCATTGTACAATATATTCTTGCCAGATTTTGGCGTTCATCTCTGTATTTCTGTATTTCTGTATTTCTGTTTCCGTGTATTTCTTTTCCGAGTATTCCGGTTAGGTTCGTGACAGTTTCACAACAGATATTTTCAAGGCAGGGGGCAAAGCCTGGTAGAAGCAGTAACCAATATATTCAATTCAACACTCAGGGAAGGGCTGTCCGCTAGTTGGAAATGCAATAAGATGATACCAATATTGAAAAGGGGGAACCCATTAAACTCAAATAATTATACAACAATCATGGTAAACAGCGGAATGACAAAATGGTATAACAAAGTCATTGAGATAAGGACCACAGAATGGGCAGAATATAATCAAAAGTAGGCAGTGGAGCAAGCAGGATTCAGGCCGAATCACTAAACAATTGACCACCTGGTGACATTAAAGGTAATAATAGAAAAAAACTAGGGCACAAGAGAAGACGTTGTACTGCTGCTTCGTGGATTCCAGAAAAGCATTTGACACGGTCCCAAGGGATAAATTACTGTTGCAACTACAGGAATTAGAGCTGCTACACACTCTGCGGGTAGCAATTGCCCGATTGTATGAGAAGGTGGAAACCAAGATAAAAAATAGAGGATGAGGCAATAGAATGTGACATTGGGAAAAAACAAGGGTGTCCACTATCACAAAAAATATTCGACTTATATATGAATGTGCTAGGGAAATTCATAAGAAGTAAAGGGGGGATGCCCATGCACCAAAGATACATGAAAGCAGGATACCAAATATGTTATATGCAGACAACCTTATAATTTATGATGACAATAGATAAGAAAGGTCTACGAAAAATGCTGGAAATTTTGGAGGAATTCTGCACACGCACATGGCTCGTTGCTAACTTAGAGAAAACAAGGATCCTGAGCTTCGGCAGGGCACTCAAGGATGATGATGGTGTCAGATACATGGGGCAAGTAATAGAAACAGCAACAAAATACAAATACCTAGGTACATGACAGGGGTGAGAAGAACATGGAAACAAGGGTTGGAAGATAGATGGCAAACAACTATCAAAACCTACTATGCGTTACAATTAGTCTGTGCGGGGAATGCGATTACGGATTCGGGGATCAAGACACAGATGTTTGGGATGACTGTCACACCAGCCATGTTATATGGGGTGGAAGTGTGGGGTGCAGTATAACGGCGAGCAAATGGGCCAAAGCAGAAAGAATAATAAAGCACTTCCAGGCGAAGGAACTTGGGGTGAAGAAGGCAACCCCGTCCACAATTATGTTACACGAGACATATTTGATACCATTTGAGGTATTAAGGTTGGAAAGACCAATTGCATACATAAACAGGAATAGTGAATATTCAGCGAGATACAAACTGGCTAAGCAAGCAATTAAGGAATCTAAGAACATGGCAGGAAGCAGCGAAGAAGGATGGATAAATGAAGTGCAACAATGGGCGAACAAGCTGGATTGCAACCTGTGGAGGGAAATACATAACATGAAAATACAAGGAGAGAATAGGAATCTGAGATATTACAACAGTGGATAGGGAACCAGTCAGATGTAAAACTAGGATTATACTTGGAGTATATGAATCCTAACAGCATCGTTGGACAACAAATTTTCATGGATAGCAGCATAAATAAAACTGAGAGAATAGCAATAGCCAGATTTTAAAAGGGAAATCACAAACTATGGATAGAGGTAGATGGGCAAGGCCAATGATTGAAAGGGACCAAAGGCTATGTAAATTATGTGACCTAGCCGAAATAGAAGATGAGGGGCACGTATGGGAGAGGTGCCCGACATATGACATGATCAGGGGAGACAGTGGGAAGGTGAATTGGAACACAATAATTGCAGAAGGCACAAGAGATGGCTCTAAAGTGAAATGGACAGCTATCAGAAGGATCCTCTCGGAACATGAATGCAGATACAAGCAAATAGAGACAACAAATAAATCTCGATGGTGCGAACGGCCAACAAGTACCATATGTGGACAGTAATGGGTAAACAAGTCTGAGGGGGGAGTGTCTTTTTTTCCAAAAAGTTTGTTTTTTTTAGCAGGGTTGCCTAACCCGACCTCACCTAAATCCTTGAATTTTAGACTATCCACGTGTCAGCCCACATCAGCAAAATTAATTTTCAGCCGTCGGATTATCTAATTTCCAATCGTGCGGTCATGAAAATAAGGAAAATAGGCCTTTTTATCCCGAGGTTTGATTCGTGCTTCCTTCGGGCATGATTTTGGCAATGGTTTTGGTTCTACATACTCGTAATTCCTGCTTCAGCAATTTGAAATCCGGCAGACTAGAGCCAAGCCATGCACATACAGCTACGGGTCGATCTGACCTCTTTGTCTGCTTACTTAGTGGAGGTTCTTGCCACTTTTCTGAGCTCCTGCGTTTGTTTTCCTCTGAAGTTTCTTCCTTTTCACTTCTTCCTTTTCACTTCTTCACCGTCGTAGATCGTCTTTTCCATTTCGGATAGTGGGACCAACTTTGCCATTTATGACTTCAGTTGTTTGCCAAAGAATCTCCACCGATGCCCATGGCTGCATTGTAATGTCATGTATACAGAGGCCTTATCTTAAAGATATGTTTCTGAGCAGTGCAAGACCTTGTCATCCACCCAGTCCGAAACATTATATCTGCGTTGTTTATTATCTTGGATGAGCAGGACAGATAGAGGCAAGTTCTTATTCAGACAGTGTTGTTTGAAGCTGATGCCATATCATGATTGAGCTTGCTTGGATTGCACATCTCACATGATGATGTTGCCAGATATGCAAAGTTTTATGGAAAAGGCAAACACCATTACTCGAGACTGACTTTTTCATTCTAAATTCTATAGTTAGTATGTACATGAAGTGCAACAAATTAGAAGAAGCAGTTGCTCTCATACGAAGCATGGAAGAATATCGTTTTTTACAACACACTATGCTCTTGATGGCAATGCTCAATATACACAGCAAAGTAGATAAGTCTGGTGGCTTTGTTCTTAGACACAAGTGTTATCAATTGCTTGAAGTTAAGACTTTGGGGACTTTGCATGCTGTAGGAATGTTGAACCTCCTGCTGAAACTAGAGAGTAGTGGCTTCATTTCTGAGATTGCGGCATATAATATTATCATAAAAGTTGCTCTTCGTGCTCAGGTATGCCTCTAACCCTACTTAAATACCTGCCTTTACATGCATATATCTGGATATAACTACTATGCATCAGATTTCTCGTCATTCAACAAAAACTGTTGCAGCTTACAGAGAATCACTTGCCAATTCAATCCAATCTGTCATGTTCAACGCGCTGAGCCCATCTGTACCATTCATAGACCCTTTCATACCTTCTTCAGTACAAAACATTATCCAATGGATTTAGTCTCCCACGACATATGAACCTCATTAAGTGTGTGCAGAATTCATGGTGACATTGACAAAGGCAGCGCGTTGTGGACCAGACATCCCACAAGCCACTCTGTGTACGTACTGTCTATTCTGCAATAGGTAAATACCAGTGAAGTCTTGCAATTATCGGGCTGTTGTACCAATCTCCATCGATGTGCCTTGTCCATCCATCGATGTGCCTTGTCAAGGTCCTTTTTGTATAAGCACCAAGCAGCGTCAAATCTAGAAATATTTGTCTACAATTGATTGAGGCCTCCAGACTTATGGCGTTAGCACAGTACAATGTCCTTGTTGAGAATATGACAGGGGTTGGTAATGCCATGCCATCATAGATTGGATGGAAATCAAGGTCATGGAGGAAGCACCATGTCAGGTAACTAATGTTGTTCAGATACAACTAGATATCTTAAATCAGCCAGATGAGGGTATGGATAAGCAGAGGTATATGCTTAGCATTTCTTGATGGTCAAGTTAAACATTCAAAAGTCCCCTTGGAAGTAGCAGCATGTGGACCATCATGGTTCAATCACAGCTGCAGGCTTAATACCTGCTACAGATTCAAGCTTGTAAGGAATGACACGCACGACAACATTTACGATATCTGTAAAAGGGATAATCGATGTCTTGGAGGGTATAAGTGGTAAGCCATGCATTGTATTTACCATTGAAGAACTTTAGATTATGCACTAACAGATGACCTTACTGCATGTATGTGATTGGAAGAACCTTCTTAGCGCTTATAGCTTACTTGGCATCTATGACAGACATGATAGAGTTGGATTGTGGTAGCCTTGAGCTTTAAATACGTTCTATTCTAGTTTTATGCTAGCTTTTCTGTCTTTGTAGAGTGTAGTCTCGAACAAGGTACATTACTTGTTTGACGCCCTAAAACCTCCTGAATTTTCCTGATTTAGCTGAAGCTGTTAATAGATAAAATCTGATGCATTCATATTTAACTTAGGAAGCTGAGTTAGACTCTCTTCTTGATGTTTCTTGCATTATAAGAACTGAAGCACGAAACATTTTATTTGAGCAAATAATGTCAAGTATGTGTTCTGTTCTATATTTTGTGTTCAGTAATTACATTGGTTGGTTTCCAGATAATGAAGGAAGATGATAATAATTGCCAGAACCTAACAGAGTTGAGCGACAATAATTGGAAATAGTGATGGGAAATGAACACATTTCCTTTACAACATCAAAAATTGGCTCCCTTCTTGATGAGCTCTCATGAGCCGTGGAGGAACTAGGTGCTGGCTACTACTCAACAATATTGACTGTGATGGTAAGGTTATTATTTATGTCGTGCTTTAATCTCATTCTCCTTTGAAGAAATACTTCAGGCGTCAGTAATGCTTAAGAGACTGAGAGGACCTTGTCTGCTAAGATCTCATAGTGGTCTTGATAACAAGTATGCAAGATCATATGATTGTTCTGCTATCCTCCTATATTTTTGCAGTCTAGAATTTTGGAGGCTTTGAACAACATTTGTTATGAGAGTCTTACTGGAAAGAGCAAGTTGGATATTCATCCCTGAGCTTTTTAGTCACATTTGTTCTAGACAGGTGTGGGAGTAGATGATTTAGAAGATCTCCCTCTAGATGAATGAAGTGATGTCATTCAGATCTATGTTATTTAACGCATATGATTGAAAACAGAAATGCTTGTATCATGTTTGATAATATGCAATGGAATTATTGCTGGAGAAGATAATCATGTTTGCATGTTGAGCTTAACTTGCAGAACAACGTTTATACTGTGCCTATTGGTGTGACGCTAAAATTATCTATCTAATCTATCTATTTTTGGTGGGCCACCTTCCCGCTTATTGGATCATAAAAGGAGAGTATATAGTGAGACTGAAAGATCAAAACGTGTATCTTTATTTTGCCATCAAACACATGGATGAGCAGATGGGAGAGAGTGAGGGTTGTGATAGAAGCTACTTATTATAAAATGCTACAGAAAAGTAGCTTTCCAAAACAATTCTTTAAAAGCCTCAAAGAATGCAATTGTTGCATCATTGACTACTGTGCTCTCCTTGTCATTTATTGCAACATATCTTCTTTTGCTTGTGATATCCAAGGTATTCCAGTAGAGCTCCGAAATGTGCAGACAAAGCTTGCTGGTATGCGATATGGTTGTGAAAAATTTTTATTGTAGCAACAAGTAGATGGATGCAACTCTGAGTTATGCAATTGGTGTATGATGTATCCTTAGTTAGGATTGAAATTAATCTCGAAGCAGTTCTTTATTGGTATTTACTGCAGGTTAATATGTTCTATAAGCATTAGTATGAGGTAATTCCTTTCCTGGTATTATTGCAGGCTGCGCTATAGGTTGTCATTGGTTCCTTTGATGCAGTAGCAGGGGCAGGAACTGCCACTCCATCACATTACAGGTCATGCAGTGGTTGTGGCAGAGGTATTGAAGCATCCATCCTTCAAGCTGAATTCTGGACAGTTCCATCCACCTACCTTAGGCTTTAGCATATGCACGACAGGTAAGATATGCACAACAGGTAAGGGAAGGTTTTCTACTCCAGCTCCAACGGCACAATATAGAAGATGGCCGAAATTGTAGTCGGAAATTTGTTCAAATACTACAAATGCGATTTTTTTTTCTATGTTCTCTTAGGTGAGGAATCGAGTAAGAAACGTTGTTAAACCAAAAGGAGAACAACTTCACAACGTCCATCGCTATACAATCTTAGGTGCTGGTCAATTATTTCATCTAGTTGCATTGGCCTCTACAAAAAAGAAGGGTCAGGAAGCTAAACATGGATGTATATAAGTTCTTGGCCGTCATGCGGAATCAGCAGAGTTCTCTTGGTTCTTAAAGGGTAAAACTTATCCACAAGGGGAAATTCATATCCACTTATTCATTTTTGAAGATATTGTTATAAGTAGTCGTCACACCGAGAGAGATAAAAGGCATACAAGGCCGAAGTGCTATAGATTTTGGGATAACTTGCTACTACTTAATTTGATATAACCTGATAACTCTGTTTGAACAACTCAACTTTGTGAAGATGCATGCACGTTAATTAAGAGTTTCTGGCTCAAAGACAAAAGAAGAGCAACTGGAAGAATCAAAGACAATTATTAATGAGCTATTACAATGGTTAAGTCTATAGCCTATCAAGGGAAAAAAAAAATTACATCCCATCAATGGGTGATGGACATGCCTCTCTCGTCTATCGGTTGTGTGGTAAGTGTGGTTGTTTGCAAGATGCTTTTAGAAGCTTTGGTAAGATGTGTGGCCACAATGTTATTTCATGGAATGTTAGGCTAGCGACAAATGCACAACGTGGGTGTGGCACCATCATGTCAAAAAGCATCCAAGTTATGAAGTTGGAAGCTATGATGCCAGACGAGGTCACCAGTATGCTTTCTATAGTCACGCTGGCATGTTAGATTGGGGATATCATACTTAAGTTGGGGATATCATACTTAAGTAACCATCTGTGATCAGAACGATATGAAATTAACTTCAATGCACTAGATATGCACAAGTGATCTTTTGGGACAGGCAGGATGGCTAAACGACTTAATAATATTGTTACTCCAATCATATGATGCATCATGGTGGAGTTATTTTACTTATTTATGAAGCATGTAGGTTGATTATGTTTCTGAAACTTATTTTGAAAATGCATGCCATTTCCTCTTTCATCATAAGAAAGTGACTTCACTGGTAAGTTTCTTGTGAACAATATAAGATTTGAAGTTTTATATGTTACCCTTTGTTCCAAAACTAGACCTTACTAACCCTCAAAACATCCCGACCAATCAGAACCTTTCAATTGTCCATTCTACAAATTTCAAATCCCTTAGTTTCTTGTAAAATAAAAGTGTTACATTTTTTCATAAGAATCGCTATAGGACATATTATTTCCTACTACTTTACACTTATTTGGGTTTTTACACACTAAGCTCAAAATTGTATCACCATAATCAAGAGATCGATATCGAGTTTGATTCACTCTCTAAGTCCCACATGGCAGGGGTAATGTTCTTGGGTAGGACATTACATGGGGTAAGGGCGTGGTGAGCCACGACGAGCTGGGCCCGCACCCCATGTAATGTCCTACCCAAGCACCTTCCATCACATAATGTTCAAGGGTAGGGAATTTCTTACTTAGGTCATTTCTTTGTCTTTCTTCCTTCTTTCTCTCCGGCTCCAGCATCGAGGCGCTGCTCTATGACGAGGCGCTCTGTGTCGAGGCTGCTCTGCATCGAGACACTGCTGTACTTGAGGTTTAGCTCCATAGTCTTCTATTTTTTTGTTACTGTTTAGATTTTCATACACTGACGTTCAAATAATCTAAATGCTATGGAATTAATTGTCCTTCACACTATTGAACATGAATTAAAGACCAAAACTTTTGAATATGATTAAACATCAAATAGGAAACAATATCCCTAGTTTGAAAATAAAGATTATGATGGATAAATTTAAAAACTTTTAAGATCAATTTGAAACATATTTATTATTTGCAAGTTCATAATTTCCCCTTTCATCTCAAATACCAAAAATTCTAAGAACTTGAAGGATTACTTCGCAAGTTATTATACCCATCCTTAACCGAATTATACTCTCGGATAAATTGCTTTTCTAACATATTTGCCTCATCGCGATTGGTAGCCCCTATTACCTTAAACTGAAACATGTTAGAAATGTCTCCGTACTTCTTAACGTCTTCAGCCATTTTTTTATTTGGCTTCTTCATATGCTGTTTCATATGTTGCCAAGGATTTGACGATTGCCCTATGTATTTCATATCCCTCTTCACACACGTAATGCAATAGATATAAATAGGCTTCAATATCATGCATTTATTATCTACAAAAACGAATTTGTACATATATAAATGAAAAAAAAAAAAGAACAAAAGAGACAAACTACCACCAGAAAAAACCACCAAAATGCTAAAACATAACCATCATAAATGCAAAAAAGACCAGTACAAATGCATTCATCTGAAATAAACTAAATATTACTATTCAAAAAGCTGTACTTCAAATCCCATCCTAGTTGGACACCTTAGTAAACCTTCCTCTCTTCTTCTTCCCCAGTTCTTCTTTTTTTTTCCTATCCTACCCTTTCCCCAACCCTGCATTTCTGCTAGTTTTTTTTTTTTTTTTTTTTTTTAATCACTCACTATCAGACCTGAGACTGCAAAAACCAGTCGCCCAATGTCTTCGGACCTCTTAGACAAGACGTTTAATCTGGTGTTTGTAGCTGAGCTCACACTATGTATTTGTGGTCTTGAGGCCCCTATGGGTCAACATTCTATTCTATTCTATTCCATTCCATTCCATTCCATTCCTTTCCTTTCCTTTCCATTCCATTCCATTCCATTCCATTCCATTCCATTCCATTCCATTCCATTCCATTCCATTCCATTCTAGAAGACTCTCCACTTTTAAGCCTGACCTACACTATAGCCATGGGTCCATAGGATCTTAAATCCTGTTGGAAGGAGAAACACACACATTGGTTCTCCAGATAGAATGTGCAAGAACAATTAGGATCACACTCGTCTAAAGCAATATCTCGACCAATGCTTCCTCGGTGCATCAATTTGCACTGTCGCACACCATCTCAAAATTAAATTAGGCAGATAGACTCGTGACGAGCGTGAAAACATGATATGTCAATGCTGCCAAATGGAAACGATTGAAGATGAATGCCATACTCTTCAGATTTTCCCAGTGTTGGCGACATCCAAGCACGATATGTCTGTCTGATTACGCCTAATCAACCGCTACATGTGGCTTTTGCAGGCCGCCTACAGTGACAACATTAGCATCCTAAATCTTGGAGGTTCTTATTAATATGTGAGTCTAATTATCTCTTCGATCAACACAATGACATGTACATTTCAACAACTCACACATTATTGCCAGGGTTTCTCCCTCAAAAATTATTTGAGGCGGGGTTTTTTAATCATGTATAGCAATGAGCTTTCTGTGCTTTTTCTTGTATTGGGTCCCATGGTGTCTGTGAATGATAAAAAACAAAGTCAATCCAATTCAATTATTTGGCCATAACGGATGAAGTATAGGTATATGTGGTTGCACATATATTTCTCTTTGGCTTCTTAGATCCTTTGGCAGTCAATTTTTTGGCGCCTAGCAGGAAGGCGGTGCGCCTAGCAGGAACATCATACCATCAGTCGTGGCCTCATCCTGCCCTAGGATCGTTCTTCGAAGATTCGGTCCATCAATCGATTCCCTGATTCCCATAACTAGATTTATTCCAGGTATTTTTTACGATTATTTTTGGGGCTGCCCCTTTTCAATCCGGCACACAGCAGACAGACCCCTTCTGCAGCAGCGAATTTGTCTTTGGCAGCGAATTAGGTTTGTTGCTTTATTTATGGCCCGCATAGAACGTGACCAGGCCCGAAAACGGGCAAGGCCAACATCTACTTCGGCCAAGATCGATGCTGCCAATCAGGAAGTGGATTCTCCAGTACAGGAACTGGAGACGCGATTGCTCAATCAGGAAGCCGCCATCCAGTTCTGGAAGCAGGTCGAATTCGAAGATGACCGAGCTCTCATCCACCGGGCTGCTTTGTATGCCTATTTGACGGAGCTCTATTCCTTCATACTGAGTTCACAGGCTCCTCTGGTTAAGGAAGTTATGGACGCAGCCACTCAGACTGCGGCCCCATCTTGCATAGAGATTGGTACACAGATGGACTCAGCAGAGGTGTCCTACACGGAGATTGCTACACAGACAGAGCCGACAGAGGCCTACATGCCTGCATCCCATT
>JAANSK020294656.1:0-10300 GCA_011763485.2 Isoetes engelmannii
GATGAATAGCTGCTTCGCGTGCTTAATCTGCTTCCGCTTGTCGCGCTTTTTTGTACCCCAATATCTAACTTATGCCCCTATACCATCATGCTAGATTGCACATTGTTGCAAGCCAAGTTTCAGGCTCTGCTATTTCTACTTATTTTTGTAGTAATGTTTCCGCACGGAACACTAGGCTGATGCCCCCACAATGAATATAAACTATCTCAAATAGACCGATATCGAACTAGACTATTACATGAACCCCGCTTTCTATCACTAAGTATACTTTGCAACGAATATCTCGTTGACATGTACTCGAAAGTAGAAGAAGAACGACTAAACTATATCGCAACAGATGGCCACAGACACAACCTGACCCAACATGAGAATAATTCCATCGACGACGAGGATGAAGATACTCGTCGTGGAATATTACCTACCTATTTTCTAGGTTGCAAACAATGGTGCGCTGTTCAGGTAGGCAATGCACTCGCACTTGCACGAGTGAAAAGAAAGCCAACGTTATTTATAACTGTGACCACAAATCCTACATGACCAGAAATAAAAGCCAAATTAGCCCCAGGACAAAATGCATCTGATGTTTCAATGATTGTTGTGCGATCATGCCATGAACGAATCAGGTACGCAAAAGACCTGATTCGAAATTTTTAGGACCCATAGCTTACATGATGCACGTCATCGAATTCCAAAAACGTGGACTCCCACATGGACACATTGTCGTCAAAACCGAATACGATATACCCATGAATATGATTGATCAACTCATTTCCGCAGAACCTCCAACAGATCCAACCTTGAGACTGTTAGTCGAAAAATACATGATACACAGACACACAACACGATGATTAAAGGAGAACAATAAATGTTGCTACCAATACCCAAAGTCCTTGAACCCAACTACCTATATCGACGAGAAAGAATATGTCTAATAGAGACGACGAACAGAGGCTGATCTTAACGTAATTCCTTATATCCCATTCCTATTACAACAGATGGACTGCCATGTATATGCAGACATTGCATCCACAGTACACATAATTTTATACCCTTACGGATATATCTACAAGGGCTTTGATACCACCCAATTTGACATCAATGATAATCACGAATCAACGCAGCCAGCAGAAACCACACCCACTGCAACAGTACTTCAATCCACAGATCTAATCACTTAACCTCAACCGTCGGCGTATAATAGGAAGGCTAGTGCTGTTGTTGCACATGGGAGGATTATTTGTTTTAGGCCGCGTATGTGGAATGCGAAGGCATTGAGGACGTACGTTTTTTCGGTACCTGCTTTACCATAGATGAAGAGCGACTTAAGTTAGTCTTTTGTTTTTAGTAAGTCTAACATAGTAGTGTAGATGGAAGTCTGATTGGTTTTCATGTTTTGAAACGTGATTGAGCTCTTAACGAGGTATTCATGATCGTTGGAAAATTTGGAGAGTTTATTTTGGATTTCTCTACATGGAATGGTGGAAATGGGTAAGCCAAATGTTGCGGTAGTGGTCGCATATTGGACTAAAATGTTATTAATGGCAAGGAGGGCTTCATTGGTGGCAAGGGACTCGTCTCCTCGATATTGATCGAAGAAGTCAAGAAGTCAGCTGTCAATGTTGAAACGTTTCCCATAGTTGCACACTTGGACCACCGTCGAGTATGAGGAGTGTAAATAGGAATCGGAGTTGTGATGGAAAATGTAGGCATGATACTGCCTCCTCTATTGTTTTAATTGCTTCGGTTGCTGGTGCAATGAGGCCCAGGGCTTGAGCAACATTTATTGTTCTCTTTTGAACATCGCGTTGTGTGTCTGTGTATCATGTATTTTTCGACTAACAGTCTCAAGGTTGGATCTGTTGGTAGTTCTGCGAAAATGAGTTGATCAATCATATTCACGGGTATATCATATTCGGTTTTGACGACAATGTGTCCATGTGGGAGTCAACGTTTTTGGAATTCGATGACGTGCATTATGTAAGATATGGGTCCAAAAAATTTTCGAATCAAGTCTTTTGCGTATCTGACTCGTTCATAGCATGATCGAACAAACAATCATTGGAACATCAAATGCATTTTGTCCTGGGCTAATTTGGCTTTTATTTCTGGCCATGCAGGATTTGTGGTCACAGTTATGAATAACGTTGGCTTTCCTTTCAGTGCGAGTGCATCGGCTACCTAAACAGCGCACCATCGTTTACAACCTAGAAAAGAGGCAGGTGATATTCCACGATGAGTGTCTTCATCCTCGTCGTCGATGAAATCATTTTCATGTTGGGTCAGGTTGTGTCCGTGGCCATCTGTTGCGATATAGTTTAGTCGTTCTTCTTCTACTCTCGAGTACATGGCAACGAGATATTCCTTGCAAAGTCTACCTAGTGATAAAAAGCAAGGTTCATGCAATAATCTGGTTCGATACCAGTCTATTTGAGAAAGCTTATACTCATTGTGTGGATGCCATCCTGGTGTTCTGTGTGGAAAGAGCAATGAATATTAGAGTGATTCGTATGTAGGATCAAGGATGCTTATGAATACAGGTTTTTGTGTACCTTGCATCCAAAGTGCTGCGATTCTTGATTTGATCGTGATACTGTCATTGGCATGCATTATGCCAGCAATTTTGTCTGATGATGTTGGATCTGTGAGTGTGAGAGTTGCAAGTGAGGCATGTAATTCTTTGACTGTCCGCAATTCCTTGATGTATGGATTAATGACATTCAATAACGCAACGACTTCCATGATCCAAGTAGCTAGTATTTGCTTATCATTGGCAATTGCATATCGATGTGTGTCATCGTATATATACCAATGCAGAGTATTGTTTGGCTCGTTTGCATATAGGAGACGATGATGGTATGTTCGACCCATGATTGCAAGGGCTGATGGTGTTTTTAGGGTGACAAAGTGACCTTCAACACCGAGTGCAGTGAAACAAAATAGATTATTAATCACTCGAGTTTATTGCAAATTTATGTATTGAATATAGCTCTTGTAGGTGGTATGGAAGTTGTTCAAGAGGTGGAAGCAAGCGATGGCCATTATTGCAACAAAAACTTGGCCTTTCGGTATTTAGAAGTTGAAGCCCACATGTTTCACATGTCTTATTCCACTTCAAGGGCTCATGGTCTATAAGTTTTAAATGGAGTTGCATATTTTTTATTTGGTTTTGCCAATGATCAGCTGGACATGATGACACGAGAGCTAAAGGATTTGCATCTTTTGTTTGTTGCTCCACGGGGATCTCATTTTAGACAATGATGTGTCATTGTTTGGTTGACGAGATAATTGTACGTCAGGTATTGGGTATGTGGTGGTCCTTAACTTCTTTCGAGTCTCATAGTTCCTTTGATACTCGCGGTTATGAACGATTTTGTCTATTTGAACATCGGTAAGATGCTCAGAACTTGGCTGAAGTAGCCTATTAAGGAGAACATGTTTTAATATCTATCAGTAAAAGTATATTATCTACTTTAATCGAAGAACACAAATCTAAGGAAACAACGATAAATAAAACTTAGATTACAATTGAAATGGTGGGGCTTACCTTGGACGCCCTTTCTTCTTCTTTGTTGTTCCATCTTGTTGTTTATGTGCTCCTATCTCCATTGCTTTTGACGACTGTTCCACTTTTTTATGATGTCTATAAAATAACAATTTCACAATATAGCACCAATGTCATTTTCTATGCGTTCCAATTGTTCCAATTGTGCAACATTTTCTATTTTAAGATTTCAATACATACCTTGAATGCCCTCCTCTTGTTTCCTCCTCATGCTTCTCAGCGTTGAATGTACTTGATGTTTATTTTTGCTCACGCTTTCTACATGATAATGTACATAATAGTTATTACTGGATGTCTCTACCTACAGATAGTGAAAATTGAACAATGAGCATTTCCTAATGCGAGTACATACCTTGAAAAGCAGTCTTGGTGTGTTGTCTTAACGGATGTGACAAACTCGTCATTATGTAACCCTTTTTGTGTTTCGTTTTCGAGCCTGATAGTCTCTTTGACGCTCTCGATTGCAAACGATTTTGTTTATCTGAACATCAGTGAGATGTTCAGAACTTGGTCGAGGTAGCCTATCAAGGAAAAGATATGTTAATATCTTTTAACAAAAGTATATCATCTACTTTGAGGAATCAAAATTAAAGGGGTGAAGTTCGATTAGGGAGGGCGTTCAATTGTACTCACCTTGGGCGGCCCCTTTTCTTTGCCACAGGTTGAATTTGGGTATCGTGTTCTTTACCACTATGTGCTTGGAAATAGTGTGCAAATTTGCCACTATGTGCTTTTAGGCTGTCCATGCCTGTCTAAATTTTGTTGCCCAAAATGATGGGGCTGGAAATAGTGTGCAAATTTCTGTAAAAGATGGAATGACATTATAAATAATCTCCAATTTGATCTAAGGCAAAATATGATTTCCAAAACCTAGAGCAAGATTTCAAATTGTGTAAAGGAGCCAAACGGGGAAAAAGAAAAAGAAAATAAAAAAATAAAAAATGATGAATATAAAAAGGAGATATGATGAAGTTGTTAACTTTAGCAGGTTAGTAAACCGGACGCACTCATGAGAAATTATTCCATCATAGAGCTGTTGAAGAGTATATAGCTTGTTACAATCGTTTTTGAAAGCTACGGCAAGCAGATCTACATATAGAACTAGTCACGGAGTTATCATGTTATCATGTGTTCACTGAAATTTGCTCCTGCATTTCTCGTTCAAATGCGACACACCACACACACCACACTACCACCGCACTACATTATACGCACACCACAGACACCACACACACCATACTACACTATACAAGATTACACACGCTACAAAGACCACACGACACACCACACACACACGCTACACATACCACACACCACACCACACCACACCACATTATATGCACACCACAGACACCCCACACAACATACTACACTATACATTACACACGCTACAGAGACCACGACACACCACACACACGCTACACATACCACACTACACACACCACTACACCATACCACACTACACGACACCCCACACCACACCACACCCACGCTACACACATCACACCACACTACACACCACACTACACGTCACATACACCACACCACAGACACCACAGCACACTACACAAACTACACACACCACAGTATCACTATTATTAGATGCATTACATTACATACAATACAGCACATGACCGCTAGCCAACACATGCCGACCATTTAGTTAGTCAACTATGGAGATGTTTTGCGTATGACGTATGACATATGCCTTGACTTGGGAAAAAGGATGTAGTTACCAACTTCTTGGTTTCAGTTCACTCCTTCACAAAATTATCGGAAGCATACTTCAGTAAGCAGTTCTAACTATTTGGTCTCAGTAAATTATCAATGCGTGCAGGTCATCAATATAACTCAAATCTGGCACTCTTGAATGATTGTATGGTTGTCTGGTCTGCTCAGTGTTTCGCTTCTGTAAATTGTATGACTACCCTCTCATGCAGATTGTAGCATTTGGTATGGGCAAGGATAAGCACACTTCCACAGATTTTCTTGCCCATCATACACATTGCTATATACAACTTCCAGCAAATGTTGAGGGCATATACAGTAGCAGTTGAGCCACTATAATGCAAAGACTTGTGCAATTCCATAACAACCATGGTCATCTATGTGTATGTTATTCCAAATACTCAATCAAATGTATTTGCAAATATGCGATCAAATGTTCTTCATAATATTTGTGAGCAACAGAATGAGGGATTTGATCCGAATTGGGCATCACCACAAGAACATGATCCAGCACTATACTCTCAAACTCAAATTCTCAAACACAAACTCAAATTTTATTCCCAAATTCTTTGCTCAACAATATACCCCAAGAGCAGGTGGATTTGACAGCCATAAGATTTGAATGACCCATGGCGTAGGAATTCTTCAAACCTGTATGATTATAATGATCGACTTGGATGATCACCCTAACATGAACGAAATTGAATGATTTTCAAATTCACACTATCGGCAGTGGCTGAGGGCATCTAAACAAGAAGCTGTCCATCTGAACTGTTCACCAGAGATGAGGCAGGCTTGCATTTTTAAACCTTCGCAATTTTGCCAATTGAATTGATTACATTTGTTCGCATTTAACAAAGGGGAATAATCGACGGTCGGTGAGATAGTCATGTGCATCACCTAGCAGCAAAAAACACGATTGTGCAGTATATAAGCAGAGGACCGCAAGCTTTTATGTCTGGTTTTCATGTCTACGACATTATATAGTGCTATTCAAGCTACGATTGCAAGAGGATATACTCCTTTTCCCTAGTTGCAATACAGCTCAAGACGGATCTCAAATTTGATCACTGGCTTGAAATACATCTTAAGAATATAGACTCCGCACAATAAAGTCAAACATGACTAGTACCTGCTCCATCAAGGCGGAGCTGCAAGACGTTGTGTTTGCCATCGCTTCTTCCAGTGTTTGACGCTGCTGCAGATGGCATAATGGACTCATGCCTCGTCCTAGCAGAGGCGAAGCTAAAGATACGGGGCATGCAGCTGGCGGATCTTTGATAGATTTGGCAATGCTCTCTTATCCATCAGAAGAAAATATGTTGAGAATGGATTTACAGAGATGAAAATCGTTGTATTGCAGGGCTGCTTTGCATCAGAATATTTTGGTTCTATTTCTCTCAAGTCACAATTGCAAGTTCTTCTTTGTTGCCAGTGCTCGTCAAACTGATGAGACTTGGAATGACCAGATTGATAAAAGTAGGACTCCGGAAACAGGTTGATTGACATGTGCGCCAAGAATAAGCAAGCCAATGGGATATTTTTATAACAGTTGTCTCATGTAAACATTTTAGAGGAGGATCTGGCGTTCCAGAAAGAAATAGGCAGAGAAGTCTTTCAAAGCCCCTCCAACAATAATGTGTAACGGCACATAATATAGAACTGAGACCTGAATCTCTGCTCCATGAGCTGTAGCAGAGCCATAGCGTTCATGCCTGGCTTCTTGCAACCTGCGCATGCTCACAGAATAAGTCTGTGAGGCAAAAATCGAATTTGAGTAAGAATGTTGTCTTTTTGCCATAGCTCTGAGGAAAAACACTTTGTGCTGGGCTTTAAGATAGTGAATTTCGTGGTTAATACCATATCTCTGCTATAATTTTGATGGATATTCAGCTCCAAGAAAGAATGCCTCTGTCAGGAATGTGAACATGCAGAAATCTTGGACTTAAAATGAACGCATGCTCTGGAGAATCGCAACTAAGGGCGCTGCAGCATATGCTTACCATGATTTCATATGTCAAATTCCAGGCATTCCTTCATGCCTATACTCCGAATTTAAAACCCAGAAGCCTTAAAGACACATGTACTTGCTGACGTTACACGGACTAAATGTTAGCAGCATCTCTTTTCCATACAGATTCTGAAGCATTCTATGGGGCTGCCATGTACATAATCTACATAATCTTGAAAGTCTCTTTATATGATAACACTAGTATCAGCCTTTTGTCTATCGAATTTAAGTAATAACTAAGTTTAGTTCTCTCCTAATGCACGAGTAAATAGCACACAGATTCTGGCCTGTTGATCTATTAACTAGTCACTGAATAAACACAAAAACTTGCCACAGTCTCAACAAAACTCCACACCAACTTGCACAATTTAGAAACCATGCGCAACTGTGATGTACACAAACTGTGAAACTGGAAAAAATGCAAGCCCATCATGACCTTAGCTGAATGATTACTTACCTGGTTAAAGAGTGGCCAGTTACCAAACGCGCAACTCCGGGGACTCTTCACAGTCTACGTCCTTAAAGCACCTGTTGCGCTGTGATGCAGTGCTATGTCTGCATGTGCAAATAAAACACAAACTGAATTAAGTAATTTGCTTTAAAGTGGCCAACATTCTTCAATGTTTTCACTCCAGTATCATGAGCTTACTACAACCTAGTCCTTGATAACATTACAGTCCATGCAACTCTGTCATAACCTCTGTCCTCCTTCATAATGAGATTCTTTGCTGCCACAACATTGGAGAGCTTTATATTAGGTTTAGCGAACAACTTGCTCGTGGGCTTCATCACAGTAGTGGTAGAAACGGGCTGGCTGCGAAGCTGTGCACCACCACCAGGGCTCACAGATTGCTCCATAATAGGAGCCTTCGTGTCAGGATTTTTGCTTAGTCCTAAATGTCATGCTAGAACAACTACAATATGTGAATAAGTACATGGCAAGGAAGATTGCATCCTGTGAGCAGCAAGCATGTTCTGCAATATGCAGAATTGTTCTCGAATAACTCAACTGAATAATAACAGAAAAGTATGATATAAAGTACACGATAGACCATGAAAAGACTAATTTCTATGCAAACTTCAAATGTAGACTTAATTTCTATGCAAACTTCAAATGTAGACTCATCAAATTCACCTACAAACTGGGTGTTTTGCGCATTTTGTAGTTTTCAATTTCAATTTTTTTGGACCAATCAGAATTCCTCTCTATATACATGGTAACAATGCATATAATGAATGCTGGGGACTTCATCTCTTAATAAACCTGCCTAAAACAAATGCGGCAGATAGATATGCATAGACGTGCATGGTCCTGCACTTCAACTGCTGCTTGTCATAGCAAGGATATTAGACTGCTATAATGAACAACATATACACATGGTAACGATGCATATAATGAATGCTGGGGACTTTCCCCCGTAATAAATCTGCCTGAAACAAACGTGGCAGATAGACATGCATGGACGTGCATGGCCCTGCACTTCAACTGCTGGTTGTCATAGCAAGGATATTAGGCTGCTGCAATGAATCTGGCTGGAAATGCCACTGTACAATTCCTTCTCTAGCCAGAATAGGGGTTTTGTGCAATTCCATGCCAAGCATTGTTGACATTTTTTCACAAAATAAACAAAACAACAATAAAATAGGTCCAGGCTTCTAAGGCATTGGTATGTGACATTCTTGAAGGATTCTATGGGGCTGTCATCTAGATAATCTAGCTAATCTTCAAAATCTCCTCAATGATCTGAACTTTAAGATTTGACAATTGAAACTGAAAGCAATTCCTTAATGCCTAAGTAGTTCTATGTCTAACCAAGAAAGCTCAGCTGCTGCATCAATAAGCAAAGAACTGGGGGTGATCAGAGTTTTGATTCTACCTCTATATGTGGTTATGAATGTCATGCTAGAACAATTAGAGTATGTGAATAAGTACATGGAAATCAATCTAGAGAGTTACCTGAACTATGTGCAGGTCGGAAAGAAGAGCTCTACTTCTTCGCAAGAACCAAGTTGTGGCACTTGGTTCAAGTTTTTGTATACAAAAGCTCCAAAGGTACAAATACTTGCTCTAATTAACAAAGTCACTGCACACAAAACATCCACTTCAATATAAACATAGCCAAAACGCAACATAAGTGGAATGACGTAGCTTCAAATTGCAAGACATCCACATTCCCTCTCACGGTTTTGAATTGTTGAAACACAAAACACGGTGTTCCCTCATAAAACATGGTCTATTACAAACATCAGAGGTAAGTTTGATAGCTAACTGAATGATAAAACAACCAGTAGTGTATGGGTTCAAAACCGTTTACAGGCAGAGGATAAGCAATTCAATCCACAGAAATCATTGCTCTATGGGTTGCGGATTGCCTTTAGGTTCGGTTTTGTGTGCTTGGCATCCTAGTGTAGCTATTGCAAAGAGCGGTCCTAACCACCAACAACTAAACTCATTATAAACTTTAGCTTCTTGAATCTTTCACTTAGTGCTACGCATCAGCATGTATCCACGGTCGCTCTATCCCAAATTGCAGTTTGTTACTAATTACTGCTCATATGCCCAAATTCGCCTGGCCTAAGCAATCTATGCAAATATTACTGTATACGAACATACCTGGCTAGTTCGTCCTGGCCTCATGAAGTCAGATAGCTGTTCCGGCCAGCTAATACCTGCGTGTTGAGCAGCCTGGCAATGGTTCGGGTGCAATAGACCACAGTAGCCTGCGAGACATTCAGAAATTGGTAACGAATGGAGGTAATTGCCCTGCCGAGAAGGTCATACCTTCAAGCGAAATTCCCAAAACAGCGTAGCTTGGTTAGCCTCGAATATAGACATTAGTCCTATGAGAAATTAGTCGAGGCATGCTTAGTATGGTTGTTAAAATAGATAGCAATATGCTCATATATTATATTCATGTACTCATTTAAAGGAGACCGTGCACTCATTGACCGAACTGCCTTGTGCGCATATTTGACACAGCTCTATTCCTCTCTCTTGA